>VXAU01001368.1:111352-322761 GCA_013399695.1 Formicarius rufipectus
AGGGCCGGGGGCAGCGCCGCGGACCGGCTGTGCGGGGGCCCGGCCAGCCCCGGGGTCGCCCGTGTCTGTGCCCCCCGCCCCCGGCGCCGCCAGCCGGGAGAGGGGAGGGGGCGCGGCACAGGGATGTATTTGTTGTCGCCGAACTGCGAAAAAGGGGAGGGGGGGAATAAATAAAAAGAGCTTCTCTCCGTCTGAAATAAATCGTATAGGATTTGCGCGTCTGTGACAAAGGCCTCTTTCAGGGAAGAAAGAAGGGACGCACGAAATGCCCAAGGGTGGTAGGATGTGAAAAGAGGCTTGTTTCTTGTCTCTCCCCTAGAGCCTCTCTGTTCCTCCCCAGATGAGGCCGCTGATATGGTGCCAGTTCCTTTTCAGACACATTTTCGATTAGGGAGAGATACCAAACGCCACACCATGGGTGCCAGCGTTTTGCTGCGTCTGCAGAGCTTCGGTGTACGTGTCGCCCGACCTCCTTAATAACGCTCAGTTTGGTCTCTGTTTCCTCGGGAACTCGCCTGATTTCTTCTCTGTGTGCATTCTCCCTGTGCGTGAGCTCTGGGAGAGGGGCAGGGTAGGGCAGGGAAGAGAGGAGGGTCACTTTGTGGGAACAGGACCATAATACCTTGGTCAGTTTCAGCGCTGACGGGGAGGGCAGGACTGAATAGACGCTGGAGGAGAAGGTTTAGACTGAGTGGAAAGCAGCCCTCTGCAGATGCTCATCAATCACTCTGATATGTGATATGCTTCGATTCTTAAAATGCTAAATAACAAGTGAAAACAGACCAGTCTTTTGTAATGCATGCACAGGACTGGGAACGCCTTTGGGACCTTGTCATTTTCCTCCTTGTATACAACCTCCTTAACTCCCACATCCTTCCTTCCACCATCCCTGCAGCTGTAACACTTTCCAGGATCTCCTCCCCAGCACCCCCTCCCTCTNNNNTTTTTTCTTTTCTTTTTTTTTTTTTTTTTGTCTTGATGTCTTTTTAACTAGGGTCTGGAAACGGAGAACAATTGCAGGTGAAGATCTGTTTGTTTATACGCTGGTGGAGGAAGTGTTTTCATTAGAGTTGACTCGCCTGGTCTCCCATGAGGAGGAACAGTAAGCTAAAGGGCCACTGTCAACTTGAAATGTAGAGAATGTGGATGATGAATGGAGAGCTGTGTCCAATATTACACCCACCGTCGAGCTCCCTGCTGGAGATCTGTGGTTTTTATAAGCCTGTGTTCTGACTGTGTGGGTTTGTCATGCAGTGAAAGAGTAAAAACACACTTCAAACAAAGTTCTGTTGAGTGAACAAAGGAGTGCAGAAGAAAAATACCAGAGTGGGAAGGAAGGAAAGGCAGCATCTCCAGCTTCTCAGTTACATCCATTGTAGCTACTGCTTGACCCAATGGGGAAACTGGAGGGGTGGGGTGATAGTTCTCTTTTATAGTTGTACATTTACTTAGTATCACTAAAGTGGAGATGTTGTTACCTTTGCCCCAGTACTGCAAGAGTTTTCAGCACCTTGATGTATATGCTCAGAAAACTGGTAACACTTGATGGATGTCAGTAGGTCAGTGTCTTCACAGTATAAGAACAACTTTAAGAAAGATATTTTGGGGGGAAAAAGACAATGTGTTCCTTCTTGAGCCTCTTTTACCCCATAAAGCTGTGATTTTGATGACAAAGAGAGAGAAAGATTTCCTAATTAATGCTTTAGAAATTCTTATTTCCTTGATAGTAGGCTACAGATTTGCCTTAATTTGTTGAAATGTTTGAATGCTGTTTAGAGGGTGCCTGTAAGCATCCTTCCTCTCCACCTTTAACAACTTGCTGCCTCATCTGTGTGGCTTGTCTTTGGCAAAAGTAACAATTTCCAATGTGAAGTTGTCTAATGGTAGGCCATTGACTGTGGTGTTTTGTGGTTTATGCTTCCAGCATGTTGTTTCAGAAGTTCTGTGTTGCCTGCTGGTGAAAGATATAGTGGCATGAAATAGCAGTTAAATATAAAACCCTGACCAGGCTTCTCTGGAAATTATTTTGATGTTAAGTGAATACATGTCTTTTGTGAGGGATGAACAACTTTGGCATATGGGCATGGCAATCTGTGTAAGCCAAAAGTGAAGAAGGTGGTACGGAGAAGTTGCTTATTTATCATTTTAATGAATGTCTTTAAAAGTTAGGACTCATTCATAAAGTTCTATTTCATTTGAGTAAGAAAAAGCATTGCTGAAGAACTAGTTATTTTTTACTTACTACACTAAATTCCACACTACCTTGACCTGAAATGCCTAATTGGTGTTATCTGAAATGCATGAGTGGAGTCTGATACAGAGAGTGCCTCTGTGGCCCTTAGCCCTGTCGTTTAGCTGAATTAAGTGAAATATACTAATCTGGACATGGTATGGGCTGTGCTGGATTTACAGTGTAATAAAATTGTGGCTAAATTGAGTGAAAACTGTCCAGCACCTTTGTGATGATTTAACACTTTCATATGGTACATATACAATATCATATATTTTGTTGTTTTAAAGAAAACTTAGAGCTATTTGCTACCCTATGCCTGATTACTTTTATTTAACCAGTGCCTTCATTTTGCTGTCTTGGTGCATTATAGTGCTTTTACTTCGGGGAGAGAAAGAGTTGGAGGCATATGTTTTCCCTTCATCCTTCTCTCTGGGATGCACATTAATATTTGATTCAAACTTGTTCTGTAAAGTTTTGCTTAATTCAGTTTGGGCACTATTTTGAATGTATAATAATGGTGTTTGTGTCATGGACAGTGCTTTGTAATTTGCTTTATGGGCAGGTCTACTGCTGGCAGTGTATATTGTCAAAGCGACCTTCCTTTCAGAGGGAGAAAACCAATAACTCCTGTCCCTTTCCCACCCCTGCAGCTCTCACAGAAGTGTCTTCACAACTAATTTTGTCCTATTACTCCAAAAACTTGAACCGACAAATCTCGTTCACATGAGCAGTCTCATTGAAATCCAGCAGTTAAGGATTCCTTTGGTGACAAAAGGCCTACAGATCTGTATTGTGCAAGTCAGCCATTTACTCAGGGCAAAATCCACAAAAGGGTTTGTCTGCTTCATTGTGGAGCACCCCAAGATCTTGCTACCAGGGCACTTGCAAACCCTATGGATCTTGCTGCCCTGAGCAAGGGACATAGCTGATTGCTGTGCCATGCTGAATGCATTGTGCACCTCAGAGCTGTTTTCCCAGTGACCACAGTGGCAGGGGAAATGCTCCAAGGCCACTCAATGCAAAGTGCCTCAGAGGGAGGTGAAACTCCAAGGCTGCATCTGCCTGCTTGCTGGGTGTCTCGCTTGGTATCTCAGTGATTTAGGGTTAGCAACTAGAGTTTTAAACCCCTAACTTGCTTTTGATAAGGTAGTAATAATTTATATATAAAAACCAAAACACACACAAAAAATGGCAACAAAAACAAAAAAACCCACGAAAAACCAAACCCAACCAAACAAAAACACAACCCCCCCCCAAAACAACAAACAAACAAAAAAAAAAAAAAAAACACAAAAAAAGGAAAGAGCAAAACTCTGTATTTTGTATTTCAATAGATGACAAAGATGCTGGTGTAGAAGAATTGAAATTTCTAGCATTTGAATCCTGTCATGGGTTTTGCTCTTAGTGCCTGACTTCCAGACTGAGAAATGACAGGTGCAGATGACACATAAAAGGTTGAAGTTGTTTAGATCCATCCAAGAAATGTACAACATTCCTTAAGGAATGAGCATGTGAGCCCCGTTAGCACTCGTTATAGGGCAGTCTCACTTATCAAGTCAAGCATTGGTTTGGTTTCAGGCAGGTAACCTGCTTCTCGGTTTGAGAGTGGTCAAGTTTAACCTGTCTGTGGGAGATGTCCTTGGGCCCTAAAACTAGAAACAGGCCTGACCTTAGAGGAGTTTGCAGCCAAGGAGAAGTGCGCTGTTACTGTCCTTACCACTGGCTGCAGGAAAACAATGAGATCTTGTAAAGCTTTTTCAGAACTTTCCTTCACTTGGAACAGGAAGAAAACTGAACAATATCAGCACTTCTGTGGGCATAGATGAAAAATTAAATTACTTAAAGTCAATCAAAACATTTCATCGCATCTTGCTTCTGACTGTTTTAAATGGTAACTTGCTGTAAAAGCAAGAATTTAACTCAAAATACTGTCACCTGTTTGGTGCAAAATAGAACCATTGACATCTTGACTTTTTACTGAAGTATAAAACCAGCAACAGTTTAGTGGAGCTTTTAGATATGGATAGAACCTGCAGAAAATGACTGTGAGATTTTTTTCTGACCAGCTCTACTCTTTGTATATACACCATGAATTTGAATTAATGTTTTTCATGTGAAAAAGCTATAAAAAAATAGATAACCTGACAGTATCAACTGGTGTGATTTAAATGGTCTGGGTTAAATATTTTTTTCAAGATGGGAGAGGACAGCAAATTCACTTAAAACTCGCTGCCCTTCCCAAAATGCAGCTCCTTTTTTTGCATCAAAGACATCCCTATTTGGATGGATCTACTGGTGTTTGTAACAACGTGCTACGGGGAGAGGTTACCCCACGTTTATCAGCTCAGCTTCTCCTGATTCTGTGAAGTCTTGCATTTCTGAAAGTTGCTTGTTCCATGCTATAATTTTCTAGAGTATCTGTGAGTAATAAGTCCTTTTTGGTTAACCCAGATACCTAAATTCTCATAGCAAGTTAGTTGATGTCCATCACACTGAGATACGGTTTAATATGACAGACTGTACAGGGCAACTACGATGTGAGAATGTTTTGGTGAGAATGGAGAAGGTCCCTCTTCTGTGCTTATTTATTCTACTGTATTTTGGTGGGGTTTTAGGAGGCAGCAATGATTGGGTGCCTTTTCTAGTCTAGGGAAATCTTTTCTGTCCTGCTTTAGTTACCCTGTGGCTACAACCAGAAAGGAGGGATGTTAAGATGCAGCTGTGAGTGATGTTCCCAGTGCTCTAAAGTACAAAGAGCTCGTCGGAGGAGCCAGGGATACTTCTAACAGTATCGAATGCTGTGCTGTGCAAGCAGTTACTGGGCTGTCCCCAAAACAAAGGCACTGTCGTCAACCAGCCCTGAACAAGACTTTACCTCACAGAGCACACTTTGCTTCACAGCTCTTGGGGTGGCCCATGGAGGAGCTTCTGCACATCCTCTATGCTGCCTTGCAGTGGCTCTGGGAGCTCTAAGAGACAGATAAACATCTGTGGGTTTGGCTGTGTAAGGGTGATTCTTAACATGAAATTGAGACCTTACATTTCAGACAAAATGTTCCATCAGTACTGAAGCTTCCAGAAATGCTTGAAAAATGTTGTTTTAGCCACCAAAGTGATGCTGCTTGCAGTAGTGAATTTGGAACGTGTTTTGAAGCTGAAAATGATGGTAATGGCACCAGCACAACATATGAAGAAGTGGAGAAGTCCTTGGGTGGAAGAAGAGGCTGAAGCAGGCAGAGGAAGCTGCCCGTGTGTATGTGGACAATTGCTTTAATAGAAAAGAAGTGTTTGGCACCACTTGAGCATGAAAATAACTCTTGTTTTTGTGATTTTGGGAGGAGTAAGGAGGAAACCTCAAATGATTGGCTTGGCTTGGATGAAATATCTTCTCTGTTTGAAATTGTCCTTTTCCTCTTGGCTCTAGTTTTCCCATGTTAACAGATTTGACCAAAATAGTTCTCAAGCGTTTTTGGTATAGTCCAAGATGGAAATATTATTGCTAGATAATCATGTCAGGTCTCAGTTCGCTGTATGAAGTTATACAGAGAAGTTGAACAGGCTATGAAAATGAAGATTACTATTAAATTCTCATTCAGGGTTTGTTTTTCTTCAAGAAAAACTTTTCTGTTTGTGACAGTTCTCTAATGACCTATCTGCTGGTTCATAGCATAGTTTTTCTTGCAATTTCTATTACTCTATTTGTTGGGTGGTTTGGTGTGTTTTTTCAAACAAATAAACTTTAACACTTACTTGAAGTCTTTTTGTTGTATAAATAAAGACCTTTCAACCTCCCTTGTTTTTGGGCAACCTGTTTGTGAAAGAGCACTTTGCATAACATTGATCTTTGACTTGCAGCTGCACCACTTTCAAAAAATACAGCTCTGAAGGTTTTCTTGGCATGACTTTGGAATATTGTGTATTTCCTATCTCCACTCCTGATAACAATGTACAGATAATTGTAGAATTTTTTCTTTTTTTCTTTTTTTTTTTTTTTACAAATATGTTTTTTTCCCTTTTGTACTTGACCTTTATACCACAGAATTGCTCTGGGGCTTATAGTCTAACTTGATGCTCTTGCCCAAAATAACTGGAAAGACTTGTTGCAGTTTTCCGAGCCAGAAGCCACCACAGCATGCTGTGTCACAGTGTCATGGTGGGAAGATAAAAGTTCTGGGCTTGTAGCTGGAGCTGAGATTAGCTGTGGAATTGGTGAATGACCTCATGTCAGTTCTGGGCTGACAGTGAAGTTACAATAGGAGTGCTCACAGACTATTTCCCTCTCTTTCTAGTTTGTACAAACTTCACGAATGTGTTAGTGAGGGCTGTAGCTGTCCCTGTATCAACCAGCATCGTGGGACTCTTATGGCTGTGTTAATTGTTCAAAAAAAACCCCCAAACACCAGAAGCTTGTCTGTTACTTTCTAATTTTTGTATTTATGTCACCTCTCTTCAGAAGTACTCTTCCTTCTTCTGGCACAGCTTAATCCCATGCTTTGTCATTTTTTAGGACTTACCATAAGACCAGCTGATACTCTTGTTTGGAAGATGGCAATGGTTATATCCATCAGCCAGCTGCTTTCACCCCAGGGATGGGGGAGGAGAGCAGATGTAAGCAAAAGCAGCTCTCAGACCCTTAAAAGAAAGGATATTTGTGTGTGTCTGGAACTGGATTTTTATTTGTGGGCAGCCCCTCACTAGGAAGCTATGAAATATTTTTTTCCAGGGGAAAAAAAAAAGGCATATCTAGGACTCAGAATGAAAACCTCTATTGTCTGACTAGGCAATTAGACTATTCCTTGTCTTAAACTACATGTAAGTGTTCAGTGTTTATTCTTAGTGGTGAAGTTAATGGTGGAGGGGTTTTATTATAGTGAAGTTAATGACCTCTTGCATGTTTTTAGACCTCTCTGTGAACAGGTCCCCTTGCGTGATGTCTCTGTATGTTAATAAGTTTTGGAAGCAGATCTGAATAAGATTACAGAGGGGGAGCCCACACTCAGTAAGATTTTTGTTTAAAGACCAGCAAAAATGTCAGTTCAGTTGCCTGTCTGCCTCCCTAGGAAGTAACTGAAATCTCCTAAATTTCCTCCTGAGATTTATCTTTTGTCTATTGTGATATAGCCGATAGATTATGAAATTTCTGGATGTTATCACTGTGGACAGCATTTGAATTGGTGATTTTTGCAAGAGTCACTCTCATTATCAAATAATTTGGAAATGGGACTGTTTTGATGGTTTCTCTCTTCAAGAGGGAATAAGACTATTTAAAGTTAATTCTTTGAAGTGCATGGCATTTGAGGTAATGTCTAATTTAAATTTACAGTCTTTAACTGAATATGCCAGCCTTTTGTTCTAAATATTAGGTTCTCCAGGTATCTTTGAATGGTCAATGATTTTTATATCATAAGACATCACACTTGGGACAGGGAAGGAGGAATAGCAACTGGATTTTTATTTTATTTTTAATTGCTTTTCTAATTTACTCAAAAAGGATGAGGCAAACCATCTTTTAAGGAAAAAGAAAAAAAAAAGGTGTTTAGTGCAACCATCTTTTTATCTGTAATCACTGCTGAAAAACTTTCTAAGTTCATCAGCCTACAACTGGATTATGGTCGGTGTACAGGAGCTGACAAGCTGAAGAACCAGATTTAACATTCAGTATAACAAGCTGTATGCTCTCAAAAAAATTCAAACATAGTGCTGGCTTCAGTTTTGGGTTTGTTTTTTCTACCACCTTGCTAGGAGTTTCCCTTTTGTAGGAAAAGCAATGAACCCAAAAATTTGGCTGAGAAGAGAGCCACTAAGTGTTGTGACCTTGTGGAAGAAATATCCCTTACATCCAAAGGTCAAACGTAAACTTTTGTTCATCGAGGGAGGTAAAGACAAGCATTGACTGTCTTTCTTGCTTAGAGCAGCATTACTGACATGCTTAAACACTGCAGAACTCAGTGTCCTAATGTTCAAGTGGAGCTGCCAAAAAGGAACAAATAGGGCTGCAGATAAAGTACTCAGGGAAGACTGTGTCCTTCTTCTTCCTCCTCAGTCATCACAGGCAGGATGGGAAGAGCATTGGTTTGCATTACTTGATGATTTGACATTCAGAACAATTTGCTGCTGGTCCTGTAAAAGATTAAAAATCTTCTTTCATTTCTAGACTTCTCTAAAATCATGAGCTTCCTCTGGCCATCACTGTGATTCAGTGACTTCTTTATGGGTAAGGTGACGTTGTCTCTGCTCTTGCTGCATTTTCAGCAAGTCTTAATTCAAACTTGAGAAATAACCTTGTTTGGGGTTTTTTGTTGTTTCCTCCCCATGCAAAAGAGTTAGGTCTTTATGAAGCTGACTGTATAGCGGTAGGTGTTAAATGAGTCAGCCAGATCTTGCTTTTGTGGTCAACTCCTCCATGATTTGCCACATAAATTTGTGTCTTGCAGAAGATAGCTGTCATCCTTTTAGAGCTAGTGTGGCACAGCAGGACTGTGCTGAGAATAATCTAGGCCTGAAAGCAATGACAGCATTGCTTTGGTTTTACTTCCCTGGCTACGACAAGTCTCAGACTCAGGATACGTCTGCACGGCACTATGCCGAGGTGGGCAGAAGAGCTCATGTATGAGAGCCAGGACAGCCCCAGCATCCCAGAAGGAGCATTGTGCTAATGTGCCTGCACTGCTTCCAGGATCACCATGATGCAATCATGGTTGCTGGGAGTGTATCTGTGTGGGAACATGTGGTGCTGTAGAGGCTGTACTTTACTTTTTGACACAAAGGAGAAGAGACATGAGAGCAGTGGCCAGAAAGAGTGGATTAACTAGATGAAGGTTTATTTTCATAGCACCAAAGAGTACCCAAACTAGCTTTTTTTAAAGTCATTAGTAAATTTAAAAGAAATTCTTTTTTATTCTTACTATTTTCTTTAGTTTTGTTTACATTATCTGCTCCACTACAGAAGAGTGGTTATGTTTCTTAGGAGCTTCATCTTTAAAAGCAACCCACAAGCTTTAAAATGACATGGTGCTACAATAGTATGTGATCTTTATTTTCCATCTTCCTTTTTTAAAGCACAATGCATTCCAATTATATCACCATGAAAACTGGAGAGTACTTCTTGATAAGTGAGACTTTACCAAAATAAGCTGGCTCAGGGGACTTTGCTGTCTTAAGTTTAATTTTGAAGTTATAATACATTTCTTTAGAGTCCTTAATGCCACTGGACTATTGTTGATAGTCACTTCCAAAAGTGAAGTATTACAGATTTTAAGAAAATACAGGTGTGAGCAACTCTGCAAGGGAAATAAAATGTGCGTTTGCCGATAATATAGTCACCTCAAACTGTGATAAGAATTTGTTCCATAATCAGCAATATGTTGCCACCGTGAGTTAGGATTTCTGAGAAAACATCTTGAAAATGGCAGTCAAACCACTTCATGTAGATTTACTTTATGATTGTTGGTATGGGAACTTGCTAAACCTTTGTAAATCTTGACAATAATGTAGCTTTATACCCTTTCACATCATGCTTTAAGGGGGCTAGGAAGGGAAAAACTCAGTGTTGTTTGAAGGATTGAGGACCTTTTTTTTTCCAACCATATTGTAAAAATTTATTTTATGTAATTGATCTTTCTCTAGAGGTAAAAGATTTCTTTCTAAAAGTACTTTTTAATAGTTCTTCCATTAAACTACTTTTTAACAGTCCTTCTAACTTCTCTTGAGCAATAGGTTTGAAGAAAATAGAATAGGGATAACTTCAAAGTCAGGAAGTCATCCAGACAGGTTTTGAGTATCTCCCAAGACATACTGAAGAAACCCAGCTCTCAATCTCCCCTTCATATGTCAAGTGCTGCAGTATCTTAGTGGCCATCCACTGGACTAACTCCAGTATGTCAATCTTTCTTTTCCCAGGACTCCCCAAACCAGACCAAGTACTCCAGATGTGGTCTCACAAATGCTGCATAGAGAGGAATAATTACTTCCATCCACCTGTCAATTAATTAAATTGCTTATTTGGTGCCAGAGCTTCAGTTGCTGTCAGTTGTCTTATTTTCCCTCAAACTGGAGCTGGTAGAAGCTGCCCCTTACAGGGGACTACTTGTAGACTTCTCTGTCATTTTAGAGCTGGAACAGAGATGGCCCTTTGCTTCCGTTACATGAAGCAGATGACCAATCCAGTGTTGCATACAGAAAGCTGCAAAGGTTTTTCATTTCCCTCTCATGAATTTTTGCACCAGTCTTTCACACTTCATACAGCAATATAACCTGAAGCAGTAAGATTGTATCACGTGTTGTGGTAAAAGCAGTGAAGAAAATTCATGGTAAACTGCATATGCAAAGAGATGCATTGTGTGTATTCTGTTTGTTTTCCTGGCATTACTTTAGCTATTAGCTTAGTTACCCACTTTAAAGTTAATGTTTGGTAGCAGATATGAAGATTGAAATAACAGGTGTGTCACCCAGATGAGCCTCATAGGAGCTGTGGGACAAAAACTTGTACTTAAAATTTTATAGCCAGAAGGTGTTTCTTCTCCACTAGATTTCTGTCACTCTGTCATTGTGAGTTGGGCTATTATAGGTGACTGAAGTACATGTGACTAGCTATAGTCTGTGCTTTTTAAAGGTTTAATCATCCTACACTATTTGTTTTTTGGGTTTTTTTTCAAACATACACAAAGTAGAAATTTCGTGATTAGTGGTTTAAGTACTTAAGTTAATATTTGCCTGAAAAAACACTAATTGGAACACAGTATAAACCTGAAAAAATACTAATTGGAATACAATATAAACCTACAAGCATCACCAAACCTGTGCACATGGGACTTACTCCGCAGTTGTTGCTGCTTCTAGGAGCGTGTGGCTCAGAGCACTTAGCTCAGGCATCATCACTCCCCACTGTGGGAGAGCAGCTGAATGTGTAAATCTTCTACATGCATATGCCTGCTTTAATGTGTAAAATATTAGTATTTAGTTTAGGAAATTCTGGCTCACAAAAAGCTGTGGCAAGGTAAGTGTGTGGGATGCTGAGTGGATGCTCTCGGGCTGCTTGACTGACTGGTGGTCAGGGAGGTTGGCCAGGCTCAGTGGTTGCTGTGCCTGGAGAACCTCCTGGGTGTCTCTTCTGTCAAAGAAAGTGGAAGTCTCAACAGCCCTGTGGTGTAACAGGAAGGTGGACAAGGGAGGGGAAATGTCAAGGCTGCTTTTTTTTTTTTTTTTTTAATTTTTTATTTTATTTTACCTTCAGTATTTATCTCCACCAGGAAACTTGTTCAACTTCTCCCTTCCTACTCTGGCTATTGTCACCACTGTTTTCCTCCTGTGATTTTGCTTTGGGTGTTTGTTCTCACTCTGTGGCACTGGTTGTGGCTGCCAGAGGCTTTTTAAGTGGTCCCTCTTTCATATATTTTGTATCCATCACTGTGCTTACAGCAATCCTGTCTTCATGCATACCTGCCTTGGTATTCTCCATTGCTCACCTTCCTTGCTTGCCAATCCTCTCATCTCCCAGCACAAATGAGCTGTTTATCCTTTAGCTAATGGGTGCTCACAATGCTCTGATCATAATGCTGTAGAACTGCTTCACGGCAATTAAAAAATAAAACGATGGATTTTTTTTTTTTTTTTTTCCCCACCCCAGAAAATTAGCTGTATTTTTTCGGCTTGGTATAGCTATCACTGTAAGTTAAGTTGATTGCAGTTCGGAGGTAAACGAGAAGCCTCTCCTGGTATGGAAGCAACCCCTGGATTTCCCAGCTCGTTTGGGATCCCCAGGCATTGTTGCACAGAGGAAGGACAGTGTGCAAGAGATATATCAAAGTAGAGACACACTATTAATCTGATCACTACATTATATCTAGTGGGGAGTTTTGCCAGTTGACAGTAATTAGTGCACCCTTCCAACCCCCTGGGGACACAGACCTTCCCCAGCTGCTATTGGCAGTGCTGGTGAGCATCTCTTGCCATGGCTCTGGCGAGGCTGACCATCTCAGGAAGGTGCATGCTTTTGTTTATTTGCTTTTATTTTAATCAGAAACCAGGGTTGCTGGGTGCAGCATGGGAAGAGAGTGAGAGCTGAAAACCTTTAGATTTTTGTTCCATTTTGGATTTAAGTTGTGTGAAAAGCTCACAAGCTTTCTGGTGTTTGGTGGCAGCTTGAGTGAAATAGTTTCAGTGGGAAGATGAGGGGGTTGTGTATCAGCTCATACTTAGTATTTGCTTAAATGAGTTATGCAAGATAAAACTTAGGTTATTGTTAGCAAGTGCATGAAGTCACAAAAGATACCTTTCTCCAAGGAGTGTGACACGTGTTATTTGGTAGATGAGGCAACAGCAATGAATGCAGGAGATCAGTACCTTCAACAGAAAATGCCAACACCTTTAGTATTATGCATCTTGACCCTGACCACTCATTTGAGTAAAATTTGGATGGTGGCAAGACTGAGGGCAAGTGTTACCAGCCTCAAAGGTTTCAATATTGCAGTGGTTTTGTATGAGAGTAAGAAGGGGCCGGAGTTCAGAGCTAGAGAGGTTACATGGGTTCCTTTGGCCACCAAGGTCCAAGGTAGTCTGGTGGGAGCTGCTGCTGAAGGTCTCAAAGGTGGCTATCTTTTTCTTGTGAAATAAATGCGTATGTACTTGTCAACACCTTCTAATTAAATCTAAGACATTCAAATCGTGTTGGAGATCAGCTCCACCAGAGTGACTCAGATATTTTATATATATATATTTTTTTATTGCCCTGTCTGGAAGACTAGTTGGTAGAGTTGATTTGTGGCTGATGTATGCTGTTTTGAAATTGCTGATATATAAACGAGTGTAGTAGAGGCTGTTCCTAAAAATATTCTCAGTTTTCTTATGTTAATGTTGGCAGATGTTTCTAAGCAATATGCTAACTCCTTTGTATATAGTTTTTTAATGTCTCTGGCAAAAAAAACCCCCACAAAAATTAAAGGAAAGGCCTCTATAAAAGGAAGGGTAAGAGCTGGTGCATGGCTCAGTGTGTGGCACCTAAGGCCATTCCAGTTTGCTGTTTAGGAGGAATAGGTAATTTAAAACCATTTTGTCTTCTCTGTTTTGCAGTAGTTAAAGCATTACCAGTGCTATCCAAACAGACAAGCTCATCAGCTCCCTGCACCTCACCCCCTCTACCCCAGCCAAATATCATGCCTTCCTGAGGATGTAGATGCCTTCCAAGATAGCCGACCTTGGGCTGTTCAAGAACACTGGCTACCTGAGTGCAATATATGTATGAACCAAAAATGTCAGAAACAGTCCTTTTGTGTTACAAATGTGAGTCTTTTTTTTTTTTTTTTTTTTTTCTTCATCATCTTGTGACTTTATTCTCTGACAGCCATGTGGTGGCTTACTGCTTGAAAAGTGGTGCCTTGGGTTTTGACCCTAAGCATATCACAGATTGACTGCTGTTTCAAGGTGCCTCTTTACTCCCTCTGGTTCTTTGTTGTAGGAATTTCCAAGTATCAGTTTTGTCAAGAATTACTTTTTAGCAACTTAAAAGCAATTATCACATTTGCTAACGAGGCCAAGTAAGGAGTACAATGCAGTGAAACAAAAAGTGGCTGAGACGGTCTCAACTTTACCTCTAAATTGTAATTTTGCAAACTGCCTTTCCTGGTGTACTTAAGACAATTAGTTTTGAACAGGATTTTCTTTGGATTTTGTTTTTTTGGGGGGAAGTGGAAGAACATGTTAAAGAAGGCATCTGACCCCTTTTTGACTCAAAGAGGGGGAGACCTGGATGCTGATTTTTTTATTATTAGCAGTGGCTGAACCCTGAAAAAAAAAAAAAGCAGCATAAACCTTCTTGGCAGTAGTTTTGTTGGGCGTTTTTTTTTTCCTTTACCTTATGTTCACAAGAAACTGCTAACCTAATTTTGGTGTTCCTATGAGAGCTCATTTGTGATGAGTTGCCAGAAGTCCCCAAATAGATTTTAAGACCTTTGTTAGCACCTGTGGGTTGGGTTCCTTTGCTTCAGTTTTTAACACCACCTTTTTTTTTTTCTTCGTACAAATTTGCATTCTTAGGAGGAATATTTATCAAACAAAAAAAGATTCATAATATAAAGTATAAGACATTCTTTGGGTCTACATAATGAATATTTGAAGATTTGTGCCACTTTTATGTCTTTCTGAAACTGTACCTGCAGTCTGCTGTCCCAGTAGTGTGATGGACCACACAGTACAGTTGACTGTATGTTGCAAAATTTCGAAGTATTAAAGAGTACCATGTGGGGGTTTAATACAGAAAAGAAATAAGTGTTAAAGCATGGAATTTTGTATAATCTGGGTTTCTTGTAGGCATAAACCTTAAACAGTTTGTTCACTTGTCCCTCAGATGTGGAATAATTTGATCTCTTGGAGTAAATTTGAAGATGACTGTGAATGATGTTCATGGCCGGTTTTGGTTTTGGTTTCGTTTTTTTTGTTTGTTTGTTTTTGTTTTTGTTTTTTTTTCAGAAGAGGCAGGTATGCAGAGCAGACACTATGTTTTTAACCCTCCTGAGGGGACTGTTGAATTTTGTGCTTGTGGATGTCAAAAAAATAAACACTGCCAAACCAAGTCAGCATGTATGTTTTGCTTGGCTAGCCGTAGCTCTTCTCTATTTACAGTGTCAGGAGACATGGAACAAACGGGTAGGTGAAAGGGAAGGCTCAACAATACAATTGACTAGGAAGTAAGGGGGGAGAACAGGAGGATGCACCAGCAGGAAACAAAACGTTTTTGGCCAGGTGATTACAACTTAGTATCTAAATTCAGTGACCCTTGGTTCTAGGAAGTTCAAAACCGTAGCTACTTAATAGATGAATTACACAATTTTTTATTTCTTTTCTTTTTTTTAATGCGGAATCTTTATCAGCAGGCTTATTAATCAGGCTTTTATAGAGCAAAAGTAACCCAAGCAGCTTGAAGTCTCAATGCTCAATAGAGAATCTAAGCCGGACAGCCTTCTGGGCATAGCCAGCAAACTCCCAGACTTGCTCTACCAGCCAGTCATGGCATTTTAGTCACATGAATTGACTGCATCTGCGTCTGAGTAATGTTCCTCCTTAAGTGTGCGGGAAGAAAGGTTGGCTTATGTGTAATGAGTAATAATGCCTTGCTGTATTTCAATTCACATAGGTAATATGCAGAATATGTAAAACTAATTTTCAGTCTCTTCTTTCTAGGGGTAGCAATTTTAATGTCCGCAAAGTAATGTTTCATTTGTATCCCTTTCATTCTCCAGAA
Organism: Formicarius rufipectus; assembly: GCA_013399695.1. Taxonomy (NCBI): domain Eukaryota; kingdom Metazoa; phylum Chordata; class Aves; order Passeriformes; family Formicariidae; genus Formicarius; species Formicarius rufipectus. The sequence goes on from VXAU01001368.1 coordinate 126,820, forward strand.
GTTCAGGAACTTGATCTCTTTAAGGTCTTGCTGGTCTGATTTCAGTGACAGTTATGGAAACTACTTGGTACAAGAGAAATTTGGGGCTGCAAAGTGCAGAAAAGGGAGCAAACAAAACTTTTTGTTCTGTTTCTAGGCTGAGGATTATATACCTCTGTGCTTTAGTGCGGAAGTTTTGACTGTGGCCACCCCTTTCCTCTGGGATTATCAGGCTACCTGTCATACTTATTCTGCATTTTCAACATCAGTGCATGTACCAGTCAACATACTGGCTTTCTTTGCTTCTGCTTTTACTGGACTTCTTCAAGATAAATTCATCCACTAGAGAAAAAGAAGGAAAAAGGAGTGAGGGGAGAGGAAGAAATGATTGCTGCAATTTTGGGAGAGTGAGAAACTTGGTGTTTCTTAGGACTTCCTGTTAAACATCAAATGGCTTGTCAGTTTTTTTAACCATGTCTTAATTTTCAGATTTTTTGTGGGTAAGCATCCTGCATTAGCTCTCATTGAGTAGAGGTGAACAAATTGCAGTGCCTCAGCTTAATCTGGTATCTTTTATTAAACTGATACACTGAAAGGGATTTATCTGTGCATGTGTGGGCCCTAATAGATTTACTCAAGATTTGACAGAGTTGTGAGGGATTTTTTGTTTGTTTTGGTTTGTTTTGACTTTTTATCTGTTATTGTTCTGGGGCTTGCAGTTCTGCTGAACACTGCACCATCGTAGTCATGATGAAGTAGTGCTCTTCTGCAGAGAGCTCTGAGTTGAACGCTTACGGTTACACTGAGTTATATGGTTTGTGTTGGTTTTACATATGCACTTACAGAAGAGGGCAAAGGCATCCCAACAGTTGTAGGCTGGCTGAGCTGCAGGCACTTACAGTGTGGATCCTCACCACCCTAAACTCCAGAAGGTTTAGTTGTGGCTACTTGTATCCCGTACAATCCCTTCTCATCTTCCCAGTGAACTTCACTCCAACTGCTCTGCAGAAGTGTCCAGAAGAAAAATATAATGCACATAGTAATTTGTTTTTATTATCTTCCCTGCATTATATATTTGTGGTGTCTGCTAAGAGGTGTCCACAACAGATCATTTAACAGCTATTTCAGAGAATTGGAAGCTTGCAGTTGCAATAGCTCTGCTGATTTTTGAGGGGGACTTCATACAGTCCTCATAGAGGAGAGTGAAGAGTTTGGAGATGTGTCACTCCAAAAGTATTGCTAGTACTTCTACACTAATAGTCTGCTGCTTCTTCAAGGGAAATTGGTTTTCTTAAGTTACAGGCATGCCAAAGAACGGTCTTTAATTGCCAGCTCAGTTACAAATACTTGCACAGAGCTTTCTCACTGCTGTTAGAGCCTGTACATAGCAGTGTTTCAGTAATGAGTGCCAAGTGGGAGGAGTGCCTGCCCATAATCTCTACCAAGTATCTCATATGGCTTTTTGCAGTGTCTGTATTCAGTACTGACATAATATGTATGTATTTAAATTAGCATTGACTCAGGCTAGGTCTTAAACCCCAAAGCACACAGGCATGTTGAAATAAGGGCAGGCGGATGCCAAAGTGAGGTTTTGTGTGTCTTGCTTTTCTGAGAACAACTTCGGAGGGGCATGCGAAGTTGTGCATTGTAGAAACTTAGGACGGGGAGGGGTCTTAAATCATTCCAGTCCTAACGGTACAAGTTAGGATACAGTGAACACAGATCATTGCTGAATTTCCAGGGAGTTCAAGGGGAGAGCATCTCCAACTGCTTTCTTTACACTTCAGTTACTGGAGAGCTTCTAATACCCATCCATCATCAACATCTCTGTTATCTTCAGCATATTTGGTGAAACAGAGTATCAAAAGGGCACAGGTCCTTAGAACTTGTCTGTTTCTGCCTGCTTTTCTTAAGCAAGCAAAATGCACTCTGCTTCGTAAGTCTTCATGTTTCAAGGCTGTTTACGTGTTCCCTTCCCGTTCTCCCTCCTTTGCAATCAAGCTGACCAGTTCCTCTAGGCTCTCTGCATAGGCCACAGCAGAGAAAACACTTTCAAGCAGGTTGACAAGAAGTCATGGGTTCCAGAGTCCAGTTGGTCTAATCTGGAGGTAATTGAATGGAGGATTTGAGGGCTTGGATTCTTTCTTTCTGCTGGTAGCAACAACCCATGAAATCGGTTGATAAATGAAGTGGTGCGTATCCCTTTGTCCTTCCCTTCAGTTGTGGTTAGCACAGTGATAAGAACACATGAAGTTTCCAGTTTCTCCCTGAGCTTGAAAAGGAGACTCTGTACATCAGCCTGTTGGTTAATCACAGGCACTCATGAGATGAGAATTTCTGAGGGGATGGGGAAGGTTTGCTCTTAACAATCTTAAAATAGTCTCATTTCAAAGAACGTTTCCGTAATTTTTTTTTTCCTGATGTCAAGGATGCTCAAGTGCTCGCAGTGTTAGTGTGTGTGACAGTTTGAGTTTTAGTTGCATGATATGATGCTGGGCTTTTCATCTGGCACCTGTTTCCTTCAATGCACTGTGGAGACCGATACTGGAGAGGAGAGGTTGGCTCCTGCAGAATCACAGCTTCATCTGTTGCAGGGGCTGGGAGCTGCCGCGTGGAAGAGGTGGGAAAGTTTAAAGGAAGGAAAAGGCAAGGATCTGCTAGGCGTCTGGGAAAGAAACTCCACTTAAGCACACATCATTATGAGAAGTGACTTACTTTGCTGTGTAGCCATGCTAATAGACTGTGGGGTGACTGGAGAAGTGTCAAGTACATGCAACTGCAGAGGAAGTCAATGGACTCATTGCTGTGGGTGTACTGAATAGTCAGGCCTTGGTTGTCTCAAACTGGGCACCTAAATAAAGAGCACTTTTGAATTTATCTTCTCTTTGTCACTAAGTACCAATAATACTTGTGGTGTCTTAGGATGCTATAAAAAAAATGCATGCTTTGTGAGGAAAAACTTGTGTGCCGCGTGGTGCAGGGACCCATGAGTGAAGTGGTTGTGTTTCTTGGAGCAGGGTGGGAAGAGTATTCTGTGAAATGACAGTGAATGTCAATTAAAAAAAAAAAAAAGAAAAAAAAAGAAAAAAAAAAAAAGATGTCCACATTGAATAAGCACCAGCCATTTTAGGCACTGAAGGGGAAACTGTAATCTTATGGGAAATTTTTCATGTGACCCAGTAATTAAGAACTGCATCACAGCGAAGTCATGGGCGGGCTGGGGGAGGGCAGGCAAATGCAAGCGGTACAACTAGGAACAGCTCTGGGAAGTTCTAGGGTTTGTGTGCATAATTTCATACATAACTTAATATTTTTGTCATGCAAATGCAAGTAATTGGTCTTTAAACACGCACCTGCAGTGAGATGGGGGAGGGTGAAAGCTGAGCCGTGAAGCTCTGTGTTGTTCAGGTATGAAGCAGCACACTCAATAACCGGAGAGCTCTCCCTGCGAACTGGTGTTGCAAGTCAGCACATGTGAACCACACTAATTTGCTGTTGCCTGCCGCGCTTGTGGCAAAGACAACAAGCCAACCTTTGTGAGAATGAGAAACCAGAGAGACACAATGTAGAATGGAAATTGGGTGCTGCTGGGACTGTAGGCGTTCGCAGGCTCCTCATATCTCTGTTCCTGTGGGTGGGAGGATGTAGTATACGTGTGTGTGATGTGAGCCCCAGGTCGGCTTTCCGAGGCACCCCAGTGTGTTTGGGACAGCGTGGCTTGTACTGCAAGGAAGCCTGGCACCCTGGAGGAGCTTACAACTCTGGCTTCTGTTTTGCTAATTATCTGGCTCTGTTTTGGGGTGACTCGAAGTGGTTTTGTTTCTTTTTCCAAATTAAACACTAATAGGAAGGAGTTCAGTCTGTACCATGGTAAGAACTCTTTGGTTAAAGAATGTGAAGCAGCTCTTCAGTGAATATATATTAAACCTTACTGTCCTTTATAGGTAATACAAAGCAGAGTCAGAACATAAACAAGCGATCTCGTGTCCGTCAGCGCTGCTACTCTGTTTTATTTTAAACCTAATTGTATCTGAAAGGCGTAGGGGGAAATTGAGAATTTCACTTTTGGCACTTATCAGCAAAATCTTAATTAACCATCATCACCTCTTTCCATGCATTTCTGCGAAGGGCTCCAGTCCTGTGATCTCACTTCCCTCGTCTCATTAGACAGCTAATGCTCTCAGGTTAATTTCTTTTAACTTTATAACGTAGTCTGTCTTCTGTTTAAAAATCAGAACTAAAACACGACTGAAAACTCTGAACTTCCTGCACGTCAAAGTACAAATTCATTAATCTGTCCTTTTCTGACTCTCAGCAAGGGACTTTAGGGATATGTATAAATTTCTATAGTGTTTGCAATGGGATGATATTATGAAATACCCTTGTGCCAGTTAATGAGATTATAAGACGACCAGAAGACATGCAAGGAAGAAACTACATACAACTTTTACCTGCTAAATGCGGTGGTTGTAAATGAACCCTCTATTAAATGTGAACTAAAATTTTTTGTTGCTTTTAGTGACAGTGTGGAAGGAAACAGAAGTCCTTAAAGCAATCATTGAACAGCTAGCAGTGTGTCGATCAGAAAAAAAATAAAACCAAAAAGTTGTTGTGTTTTACAAAAATTCCTAGTTTCAGTGTTATAATTACTTTTTACATTGTACATGGCAGGTTTGATAAACTGTCAGAGAGAGTTATTGAAAATTGTTGGTTTTTTGCTTTTATTGTTGTTTTGTTGTTGTTGTTGGTTTGGTAGTTTGGTTGTTTTGGTTTGTTTTTTGTTGTTTGGTTCGTTTTTTTTAATACTACCGCCTTGTCTTTTGAAAGAAAAGGGGAGAGGATTGTTAGAGGAGGCCAGGGGTGAAGAGAACTTGTTTGGCGATTGACTTTTATTTGAAGTAAAGATATTTTTAAAGCTACAAAATGGCACTTGAATCGTATAATCCCTGGTGTGCTTGTATAAGCTGCTTATGAATTATAATCAAAAAGAAAATCCCAAAAAGCCCATGGTCAGTAGTACAGGGACACTTGATGAAACACTGTAAGTAGCCTAAAGAAAACAGAAAAATGCAATCATATCCTGTGCCCATTAGCATTATTGTGTTAGTAAAAACTGGTCCAGTGCCCATACAGCATGTCCCAAACACGATGCTGATGACATTTCGAGAGAAGTGGGTAAACATTCGTAGTGCACTCTGAGAAAAGGTTACCTGAAAGCCCTTTAATGGAACACGGATTTGCAATTTTGGTTTTGCTTCTTTAAACAGAAAAAAGTTCCCAACCCCACGCCAGCTGTGTCTGTGAGAGATTTTCTTCCTTGGACTTAATGATGCAAAGTAAACCAGATCAGAAATGCTATATGTATATCAAACAGATTCTGTATCATTGCTTCTAGACTTCAAGATATGAATATTTATTTAAGACTGTATTTGTATTCTTTAACATACAAATAGTAAGAGGGCTGCAAAATGTGATGCTAATGTGGTTGTAACTTTAGGAAAAATCAATTTGTATTTCATGACACAACCTGCCAAGAGTTACAGAACTGAAAGGGACACATCCTGTAACTGGTTTCCGGTGGTATCCAGAGGACAGAGGTCTTTTCCACTGTCATTTTGTCTGTGTAAAGTAGAAATTATCTGCTGTCTGCCATTTCCTCTTTTCTCTTCATTTCTATTTCTTTCTGGGGAGAGAGAGAAATAAATTTTCCTCTGGCTTATGCAGATGTTAGCGCTGCGGGCAGCCTTTCTAGCTTCAGCTGCAGGAAGCATTTTCCAAATGGACCATACAGTCCTTTGGCCTTATTTTGTCTTTCTGCTTGATGTTATTTAAGATTGTTAGTGTATTGTGCTGACAAATTTTACTACACAGCAGTAGTACGTGTTTGTGGAGAAGTACTCATTTTGTGATTCATTTTGAGGGCACTCATCTGTTAAAACAGCATGTGAAGGAAAAATTACTCAATAAAAAGTTTTCTGGAATAGGGCTCTGGTCCTTTTACTTCACAGTCCAGGAAAGATGCTTTTAAACAAGATTACAGTAGTACATACTATACTGCTGCATGACCAAAGCATCTGAGTCACAGAAACACTGTGGAAAGATGCTAGATGTGCATGGTATTCATGGGTTTGCTTCTTTAAGAACTGAAATTTTCTACCACCTATTGTTTTATTAAGACCACTTTCATTCTACCTCTGGAGTTTGATGAAGGCCAGACTTCAGTCTTATGTTTAAGTACAATGAAAGTCTTGCTTAAGTCTTGCTTGCACAACTGTCCTGAGGCCCAAGAGAAGGAAATTCCATATCTATATGATTTTCAAACACTGAGAGATCAGAAGGATATAAAAAAAGAATTATAATTTACCTGTAAATATTTTTCCTTGCACTCCTCTACCCCACTAACCCACTGGCTTGTGATACCAATGCAGTTTCCACTCCCAAAAGCTGCTGCAATCTGGGCTAGTTGGAGAATCAAACTGCTGCCCTTTTGGAGAGATCAGGGAGCAAAATGGAGTGAAAACCACATTGACTTACTTGGTGTTCAGGAAAAAAAGTGGTGTTAGTGGAACAGTCTGGGAAGATGCCGCTTGTGCTGTTCAGGCTTTGGAAAAAAAAAATAGTATTTATCCACAAAGTGGGGGATCTTAGCACCAGTCACAAGTCTTGAAATAACCATTACTTGCAGGTTCTAGTTCCACTTTATGCTTTCTGTGCTTACTTGCAAGCAAATTGTATTTTAGGAGCATATCTCCTGATCCTTAGAGCTCATAGAAAGCTCAAGTAGTAAGTGAAAGCCTTTATACTTGCTAATAAAGTGGACAGTAAAGGGATTGTGAACCCTCCTGTGCACCTGCAATATTTCCTTTTCTGTACTGCTTTCCCCCCATCCTCAGTGGAGGCTATTTATTTGTTTGGAAATAAAGCCTGTTTCTTTGTTTGGGGTGGACCAATCTTGTCTGGGGGAGCATAGCTGTAGCTGGCCCATTTCTTTGAAGCAAATGGTAACTCTGGTGGAGTGTTGCTATCCTAAGGTAAAGGAGAAAGAGCAGTGGTGCCCAGGTGGGCTGGCTATTTTGTTTTGTGGCATTTTTGTCCCCTGTTGTGTGTGACAGGGAGGTAGGGTGTGCAGAGCTGCCTGGAAGGGTTCTTAAGCAGAACATGCAGGCAGCAAATTGCAAGCAAGCCTGGGAGTTTGAGCGGGTGTCTGTTGGAATGTGGGTGAGGTGAGTAAGAGAATATAGGTGGGTTTTTGTTGTTTTTCAGTGTGGGGGTTTTTTGTGTTGTTTTTTCTTTTAATAAGAGTTGAGGAAAGGTTCAAAAGTGGACGTGGTGGAGGTAGAAAGTACATCCAGGAACAGAGAGCACAAAAAGCACAAATGTTGAAGCTTAAGCAAAAAACATAGCCTTGAAATCTGTGAAACCCCACAGTACTATGTAATAAATGAGAGTGGGTTGAATCCAAGAAGTCAAACAAAGTTCTTAGGGAAAGAACTGGAGCTGCTGTAAATTCATGGACCAAAAAGCTGCTTGGTTGTGTTACCATAAAATGCAGTAATATGCATTTTGGTATTTCAGACTGCGCTTGCTTGGAGTGTGGCTTTTTTATTTAACCCAGGTTGTTCCTGGAGTGGCATAATGGTTTTTCCATTATCCCAGTCTGAGCATGAGACTGGTGAGAGAGAGGTGAACATGCCTATAGAATAATGAACATCCATACGGAAATGCTGACTCAAGCTGAGGATACAACAGCTCAGAAGAACAGGTCAGAACAGCTCAGGCAGGCATGGAGGTGGCCACAGGCAGAAGGAAGACAGGAGGGCTTGGGTAGGGATTGAACTGGGGAGAGGGAAGTGAGAGGTAGGTTAATGTCTTGTTTAATTGGTAAATCTGTTTTGGAACTTATTCCTACACATACCTTTGCTTTATCAAGCATATATGTTGTACTTGCAATTTCAGTGACAAATACACTTGATTAAGAGGGCTAGGAGAACTGACAGCACAAGTCTCAGCTGCTGAGAGAAACTATGAGATTTGGAGATGGAAATTAAATGTGGTAAGGAGAGCAAAAGTTGCTGTATGAGGGATTTTTCTGAAGTCTTCCTGAGAGAGTAAAATTAAAAAAGGAAGAAGAAAGAGAAAGACACTTTGAGGTGTGAGGGAAGAAACTTAGATATTGAAAGAGTATCAAAGTTGAGCAAGTCAGATAAGACTTGGTCAAGCTGTTAAGAGTTTTCAAGACAAGTTATTGAAGAGAATGAAGGCAGGTGAAGTGCTGCCTCCTGGAGAGGGATGAGGATTCTCTGTTGGGGGAGCAGGAGACAGTCTACTTTCTCCTGCTGTCCACAAGACAGCAGCTTTCCAGGGAATGGGAGAGAACCTGGATTTTCTGGGGTTGTGGGTTATAGGGGCAGGGAATCTGATTGAGCTAATGGAAGACACATTCAGTGTTTCACAAACTCAGTTGCACAAACCAGTAGGTAAGCTATTTTTGAAAAATCAGACCCCACTGCAGAAGGCAGGGTCATCTCTCATATCTATCTGAAGTGGAGAGGAGACTTTGGGTTCTGACAAAATCTTGTCAGTCACAGTGATGGTGGAGCTCTTGTGTGAGTCTCCCTTTGTGAGAGGGACAAAGTTATATCAAGGTGAAAAGCAAGTTCTATTTCCCCAGAACTGCAGGCCAAGTGCCATGGCATTTTACATGTTACTCAGGATGGAAAACATGGCAACCTCTGCCTGCTGGTGCATATGTACACATGGTAAAATGTCAAAACACTGCGTATTTTTAGCTAGCTTGGAGCGGGGGATGTATCAGTGTAGGGCTCTTGTGTTTGTTCTCAATTGCTTCATAGTTTTTTCCTTTCTTGGATTAACATATGGAAGGAGTGGTTTTTTAGCATTTTGAGGTTTTTTTTGGAAGGCTTTGGCCTGCAGCAAAGGGAGGGGGCAGTGTCAGGGGATGGGAGACAACCAGAGATGGATTTAGCTGTACAAACCCCCATCTGTCCTCTGTTAAGCAAGCGTAATGGCAGTAAAACATACTTTCCTTTAATCCATTTCTCTACACCTTTATCTTAAGATAAACTTTAAAATTCAAAGTATCAAATAAAGGAGTTGCATAAGGGCAGTTATTGCTGTACCCTGGAGCGTGATGTGCAGCACAATAGGAAACTCTTCAGCAAACCTCGAAATCACAGTGAATAAATAGGACAACTGTTCAAAAATGCTCTTAATTATCTTGCGTTATCAGTAACTGCACTGAGTTGGTTTCTCATTTAAATTTTCAGTCTAGAGGTCCTTCTGACTGGAGTATTTCATCATTACTGCTGCAATTTAGGCTTTGCAATTGGGACACTTCAAAAGTGATAGGCTTTACTATCTGAGAAAAACCTGCTCCAAGTTCTGGCTTACAAAGCTTAAAACTCATTCTCATATAAATGAGAAAAGTGTAGCTTTGCTATGAATCTTACTCTTTTTTTGAAGAAGTTGGGAGGTTTTCATATTTATTTAGATATTGATGTTTTAAAATTTGCATACAGTTCTTTGAAGTTCCACCTTTTCTTGCTGCAAATGTCATTTTTAGTTCTAAATGAAAAACGATAAATACTCTTCTAGGAGTCTGGAGCTCAAGGATTAATGTGGTTGAACTAGTTAAATGTTAAATCTATTCAAAGTAAAACTGCACAGAGACTGCAAATGTTCTTGCATGCAAGTAAATCCTTTTTATATTGAGTCTGGTTTGCTAATGACATAACTGCTCTGCCAGCTTGTTCTATACAGATAAGTTATGTATGTTGTAGGCATTCTGTCTCAGGGTGCTATATTTGCCGTCCCCATTAGTGCTAAGTCGTGATTGCTGCTTAATTCTGCTTTGTGTTAAATGGGAATTGGCATTTTTGAATGGATGGGAAGGTGCTGTAGCACACGGTTTATTTTATACACAGACTTCATGTCCTTGATGTCTAGAAATAAGGGTTTCTCAAGAAAATTACATGGACTGTGATAGAAGTTTAAAGATTATCTCATCTCCTTCAAGTAAATAACTCTTCAGCCTTCATCTTATATGAGTCTTCAGTGGGGTTCAATTGAACTTCGTTACATATGTGAAATGAAAGTATCGAACATCCCAACACCATCTTTTTGTACAAGTAAGCACTGTTGAAACTTGTGCTAATCAAATGACTGAGAAGTCTTGATTCTGTCCCTTGATTTAGCAGACTGGCCATCTGTTCCCTCATGTCTAATTTAAAATGGGAAGGTTTTGAAAAGAAGTAGTCAGGATGATGTTTTTATTTCACCTGACTTATACAAACCCGCATATAAAACACTGTGGAAGAGCTGCCTTGAGATTCCAAGTTCAAATACTCACAAGTTGGGGAGTGAAAAGAATTTACGCTGGGACAAGTTTCAATGCTCTGTGTTCTCAGAATAAAAGGTTCCTTTTTTTTCCCAGCTACATTCTTGGAAGTGACTAAGTTGTTTTGGCTGCAGCTCCTCAGAACTCTCAGCCTGAACTTGGTGCATACAACTTTGGCACAAAAGGTCTACTGAGTCACAAAGGTTTCCCAAGCAATGAAGAGCAATGTGTTGGGATGTTATAGGTACCCCCAAAAGGAAATTGATGCTTTTTTTTCCATTACGATTCGTGACTTTTAAATTTGCCTGTCAGAATTCAGTTTGGGCCATTTCTTCCTTTTCTGATGGAATCTTCACGCAGCCTACCCCCACCCCCTACCTCATTATTAAACAAAAGCCAGAGTTGCTACACCTAGGTCATATCTGTGGCACAAAAAATTCAGTAGCTAGTTTCGACTTAACCAGATTGTGTTGCTTTGGGAAAGATGTTTAATACCTCAGGAGACAGGGAGGAGACAATGAATCTTCTCTTACCTCCTCTGTAATTAGTCTGTAGTAATATCTTACATGTTTAATAGCCTCTCTAACACCATTACCAGCAATGCAGTAACACTAGGTGCTGTTCTGCGTATAACAAAGTATGGAAAAGTGGACCTGTGTTCCTGGCCTGCTGATTTTCATAGAACCATAGAATACTTTGGGTTGCAAGGCATTTTTAAATGTCACCTAGACAAACCCTTACAGTGAGCAGCTGCATCTTCAACTGGATCCAATTGCTCAGAGTTCTGTCTAATCTCACCTTGCAGGCTACTAACTTACAGAAAAACTTATTCCTTCTACTGTGGCCTAATTTCCATAATGCCTCTTTTTCTTCTTGAGTTTGAGCCCCTTAAGGGTTATATATATGTAATATCCAGAGATGCCCATCTTCACTTTAAAGGAACAAACCTGCCCAGATGCTCCTGCAGCTGCCAGATATTGACAAGCACTGTCTCTTCATATGGGCTTTCTATAGGGGATGTTGACCTGGGCCTCAGTGTTTCTTCAGGATTGATGTCATCCTAAAGTAATTTTCCCAATAAACTACACAGAGTATAAATGCAGTTAAAGTCTCTGGTGGGCATGGTGGGACTGGAGATGTAAATGTAGTGTTAGTTTTTCAGAGTGGGGACTTGAGGGTGATCTAAAGGCTTAAGATAACAATATGTATGTATGTGTGTGTATGTATATATATATACACATATACACACATATATATGTATATAGAGAGATATATATGAAATCAGGAAAAGAGAACTCGTAGTTTGAGGTTGTTTCTAATTGCTTCTGCCATGTGATAATGAAACAGAGAGAATGACTTCTCCCACTCATGGTTGCAAGATCACTAAACTGCAGACCAGTCATCTATAAATGGAAATTTCTGCAATATTCTTTTCCTGACTAGTTCTAAGTACTATGAGGGCTGTAGAATTACTGTGATTGAATCAAATGTAAACTCATCCAAGAAGTAAGAAGGGTGTTTCCAAAAATTACCCTGATTGGGATATAGTGAGTTTTAAATCTGTGCTGTTATATATAAAATCTGTGGCCATAAACTTGGTAAACCCTTCAAAAGCCTCATTTCCACTTCAAAGAGAAGATTTATTTAGCTTTCAAGTAATCACAAGGCTAACATGGTGGTGGTCTATAATTTTTCTGGATGTTGTTAAGTATTTTTGGAGGTTTGAGAGCTGTTGATAAAATGACAAAGTACTTGCACTTCATGAGCATTTCCATCACTTTGGAAACTGTAAGTGCACTAGGCAGTAGGAGTGAAAAGTTATGCATTTCATCCATAAATAATACATGTTTATGTTAATATATTTAATCATTAGTGTAGGTATACGTGCAGGAATTATTCCATCTCCAGCCTAACTACCATTGTTGCTTTCTGTTTGTGATTACTTGAATGTTTGAGAAGTAACTTTCTGCTTGGAGGGAGAAGACTGGGGGATGCTGACCATCATTTGTCATACTTCTGTCAGCTTCCTTACAGGAAATAAAGGTAATTCCTGTAAGAAGCAGTTTTGTCTTCTGAGTGTGCCATGGGGGTAAGACAACTGTTTGTGGGTTTCCCTCTCAGTGTTCTGTTGTCTGAAGTGGTATTGCCTGGCTGCAGCTCACCAGGACCTGGGTAACAAGGAGCATGCAGAGATCCTGAGGTCACCTCTTTGAGGAGAGCTAGGGCGTTGGAGAAGAAGCAACCTTGGCATGATCAGGTGCATATGTTATCCATGGAGTTCAGAAAGACATGGCAAGAAAGCTACAACAGCTCATGTGATACTTCATTTCCATGCCTGTGATTGTCACCCCCACTGTTCTGTGTGTATCAGGTTGAGGGCACTTCCTAACCACCCTCTGCCATGGCTGGGTGGTTAAAGCAGTGATGTGCAGGGAGGGTCAGACCTCTCCATCTGAGCCCTCTTCCGCTTCTGCACAGGCACTAAGGGCAGTTCTGGACTTTCAGGAAGTCAGGGCAGCTCCTCCTATGGTGAAGTAATCTGCATTCCCTTTCTCTTTTATTTTGTTAGGTTTACTGTGACTGGTTTTTTGTTTGGTAGTGTTTCCCATAATACAGCTAAGGAAGCTTCTGAACTGCCACTGATCATGAGCAGCTAAAATAGTGGCTGTAAACTTGATCCTGTCAAATATAAATCTGCTTTCAGCAAAGCCACAGTTGTTGACTTAAATTTAATTAGACATTATTTCTGCCATGATTTTTAAAAAGCATAGGAAGACTTTAAATTCGGGGGGGGNGCAAATTTGTAAAAAAAATGAATGAACTTTGACCATGTTGCTTTCTTGGAATAAAAATGGTTGAGGTAATTCCACCAAATTAGTCTTGTAGAAAAGATAAACATATAGCATGGAAAAAGATACACCTTTTAACAGACTTGAATGTGCATGTATTTGTTTGCAAGAGGCTCATGTTGCTTCTGTCACATTTTTTTCTTTCTTCCTTCCTTTGTTGTCTCTTGCCTTTAATTATTTTTGAAATCCCAAGGAGCAGCTGTATCTGTACTGTGTCTCATAGGGCAGAGACACAGTGTTGTCCTGGAGCTCTCTGAAGTGCTGCAGAATTAGCTCTAAGAAGAAGAAATGAGAGAGTATAGGCTAAGGCTGAGCTTCCTTTCATCGGGATATTCAGTGTTGCAGCCATCACATAAACAGCAAAATAGGGTCAAAATTGCCAGACTTCCACTTGCTGAAAGAAAATTTTGTGTAAAGCTATCACTTCAAACTTTTGAAACAGGAGACTTTATAAACAAGTATCATTATGGTTTATAATACAGAAAACACTATTGCAATAACTGTTGCCTCAGGCAGCATATTTTAGAATTTTTCTTCACTCAGTTTTGTGGTATTTGTAGTGCATGAATAAAACCTGTGTTGCGACCCTTCTGATTGTTAGGGAGATTGCAGTGATGCACTCCTCAGAGCTGTCAGGCTCTTGCCTTGGGCTCAGCTCTTTGATTTTCACCCTGTCAAAATGAGGCGAGTGGTTATGGCTTGGCTCAGCTGGTGCTGAGACCTGTGGCCAGAGCCACAGGAAAAGCTTTGTCTCTTCTTTGTCCTCTGCAGAGGGTGTGATGAACTGGAAGGGAGAGGAAAACCTGTGGTCCTCTGACGTGACAATCCTGGGTAAAGCTGAGGCAGCCACATTAAAACAGGTGTGTGAATAAGCCCCTGCTTCTTCTCTTCTGTTGATAATTTTAAATCTCTTAACTCTTCTGAAGCCTGCTGGGCAGAGGAGACAAAATTTGTGATTTTATAGCATAGTGAGCTTGGACTGGTATCTTGGTGCAGAGGGGAGACTCACCTTGCTCTGTGCAAGGTGCAGATTGCTGGTGAAACCTGTAGTAGCAGATGAAACTCAGAAGTTGTGAGGGAAAACGCCTGTGCAACACTGATGACTAGTATGTAAAGAGAAAAGAAATGTGGTTGTCTAGTATGGTGCTGGATGCTGAAGAAAGTGCTCCTTCATCCCTGTCCCCCAGTTTTCTTGTAAGACTTTACTCATTAGACCGGTCTCATCAACCTTTATGAGATTCCTCAGGACTCTTGAGTCCTGGGAAACTTTAAAGCTTGGCTCCAGCAAGTGTTTTCCTCTTCATCAGAATTGGCTTCTTTAATTTGGTGGTTCATGTTAGGGTGCTGGGCAGCGAGGTGGGGAGCCCAGCTTCCAGTCTTCCTCCCAGTCAGCATTTCTGTGTCAGCATCAACTTTTTCGGTCCCTCCTCCAGTGAATTTTTTCAGACCAAATTTGTGTGGTTTTGATGGAAGGAAAACTGTTTTTCACCAGACTCAAGTATTTGCTGAAGGTCTTTGCTTTCACTACATCTATCACTGGCAGCCATAAGAAAGGCAGAATCATCTTGGCTACTGAAGGAATTTGGCAATTTAATGTCTGTGTTTCAGGCAGTACTAATCAGAGCTAGATTTGGTCAAATTAAGTTTAAATTCTGTTCACTTCTTCACAATCAGTGGAGGCATGATAATGTCTTCTGGGGGCTTGATGAGATTTCACTGCACGAGCCAGGAGGATTTCTCTTAATTGAATTTGACCTCCAGTAGTTCACTGTTTTGGTTTACTTTTCTAGTCTTCTCTCCAAGCCTGAGAATGCAACCTTGACCTTCTGCAGTCTAAGCTGCCGCTGCTTGCATGTGAAATGCCACAACTTCAGAGACATTTCCTTAGCCTGAATGACTCCTAGATTGCCCCATTTTTGTGTAACACAAACATTCATAAGTTTTTTAAGGATGGAAGATTTTGCGTATAGTAGGCTTTTAGTGGATGGATTTGATTTATCTCATTTCAGGGGAGAGCTGGAGATTACCTTTATGTTGTTGACATGTACATTTTAATTTAGCAGTATGTTTATTAATGCTTCCAGCTCATTTTCTATTTTATTCTAGAAATTAACACTTCAGCTGTTTAATTAAAACCTTTGAGATTTTTATACTTTTTTATTGTTACTTTGGTTTCCGATTTTAGTTTAAGTATCTTTAGTATGAGTCTTGAAGCTTATTGTTAACCTTTAAAGTACTTTTAAATGATTGGTTTTTGAATCTGAGTTCTAATGAGTCGATATAATTTTCTTTTTAAATTTGACCAGTGAGATGAAGAGCAATTCAAAGTTCTCAGATAAGCATGCATGGAGCTTTGGATTATTGTTTTCCTTCTGTGTATTCTAACAAGTGCAGTTTCATCCTTTTGGTCAGTTCCAACCAGGAAATTAACTTGTAAGGTATTTGCCATCAGTGCGTGCATGGAAGAAAAAAATTGCTTGCAAAAGTTTTTTACAGGTTTCAGCATGATCCTTATTTAGTATTGCACCCATTAAATGAGTGTAGGGAGCACTATCTACTTAAGAGGAACAAGTCATTAAGAGAAAACAAGTCAGTGTGGGATCAGTTGGGGTGTATTCCTGCAGCTCATGCGTTTCTGAGCAGCACCTGCTGTATAAATTCTCATCCCTTTGGTAGCTCCTGCAGTTATAACTCAGAATAAAAATGTGCTTTGTGGGTAGCTAACACTCAATATGCACCCTCTAGTATGAGTTTGCAAGCTGCCACAAGTTATTATATAGCATTTGGGACCATAACTTGGACTTCTGGCAAAAGGTCTTTGAAATTTGGGCTACACAGATTAGGTTTCCATCTACACAGAAGTTTTTATTTAACACTTACCTTGTAGTCATATTAGTGTAATCTGCATTTTAGGACAGAAAGTCGGTTTGAAGGAAGCCCTTGTCTTCCTTCATAGTGAACAATGTTTCCTGATTAATTGGGGTGAAGACTGTAGTTATCTTTGAGTGTGTGTGTACAGTTCAATTTCAAATGGCCATCACATTTGAAATTCCTAGATAAACTTGCATCTATCATCATTTGCAATATGTGGATTCAGGATCTAATCACTCCTTTGAGCTGCCATTGTTTGCTGGTCTCTGGCCGTGCTCGTGTGTAACTTCAGGACTGAGCTAACTTTAAAGTAACCCAGAAGTAACTAGATACTTGGTTTTGTTTAGGTTTTACTGTTTTGCAGTGTCAGTAATCTAAAATCAAAACTCTTTTTTTTTTTTTTTAAGTTGCCTGTCTCAATATAAATAGATAGCACAAATTTAATTCCTTGGTAATGTGTCATGCTGACATTTGTCTTGTTGAAAACACAGAGGAGTCTCAGCTTTGTTGTGGTAAGGAAGCCAAAAACTTAACACTACTTAGCTCTGGAGTGATGAAAGGATGGAAATGATAATTGGCCTCTTCCATGGTTTTTTTCTTTCCTCAAAATATTCTGATGCCCTGTCAAATGATTGTTAATGAAAAATAATTCTGCCAGCATATTTTAAAATTATTTTTCTGTTTAGCAATTTGGCTGAAATGTATACTTCTTGGGTAACAAGACCTACATGATGTTTGCATATATGATGAATATGTGCTTGTATGAACATATCACAGGAGCCAAAAATCAAAGCAGCACCATTAACAGCTGCCTCGCATGTAATGGCCAGAAATTAATACACAAGTTCCACCTCAACCTGAGGAGGAACTTTCCACTGAAGGTGGCAGAGTACTGGAACAGTCTGCCCAGGGAGGTCGTGGAGTCTCCCTGTCTGGAGACATTCGGAACCCACGTGGATGTGTCCCTGTGTCACCTGCTCTAGTCTGTGTCCAGTTCAGAAGCAGTGATAATCCCTCCTACAGAAGACTAAGGGCTGTAAACCCTACTGTGACAATTTGGTGCAGAGTGATAATCTGCCAGCCTTGGCCACAAGCTGAGCCTACATTGTCTGCCATCCTGGAGACTGATGGGGAACTTGCTGAAGTTAATGGAAAAACCCTAATCAGTGGGATTCGAACCAGACATTGACTGCAGTTTCTTCCCCAAGGAAGGCCCCTCTGTGATATTCATTCAGAGCACTTGTCTAAAGTACAGCACCACTGGCTGCATGGAACCATTTTCAGCCCCTTTTCACGTGCTGGTTTTTCTTTATCATGAATAGTTAACAGTGCCTTGTGTTTGCGGTGCGGTGCGTGGCTACATGTGCTGTGCTAGTGCTGCCTGCTGAAGAGCACATCTCCAGTGAAGCTTTGGGTGTGCACAGAGCTCAGCTGCAGATGGGAAGTGCCTTTGCTGTGGAATTCAGATTAAAACTGACACGCGTAATGTATCATTCTGCTGTTAAAAAATGTAGATTAGGGTGTAATTCATAAAACAGATATTGAAATGTTAAATATGTAATCTTAATATATTATATCTTTCTTCTCCAAGCTCAGTGTTGTCTGTTTGTATTAAAGCAACTTCATGAAATTTTATAGGAAAAAATTAAGCAGTGTTTTGACCATTGGATGCGAGCCTAGGTTTGAAATATTACTGCATATTATTTCTTGTGAGTTCTCTGTTTGTGTATGGGGGAGTAGTGCCTTCCCCCCGCCCTCACCCCCCCCCACCAAAGTGCGGATGTATCTGTGGATATCTCATCAATCATGCCTCAACTGAATAGGCTTTTAAAATATACGTATCACATCATGTGGTTTGGTGTTTAATTAAACATGAATCTAATCTTACAGTTGTTAATCTGTCAAAATACCATTGCAATTTATAGCCAACTGGTGAAGCAAAGGAGGGCTGGACAAAATCTCCCATAAGGTTTTGAGAAAGTGCATGTCTAAGAGGAATCTTTAGCCCTAATTTTAAATAGTATTCTAGTGCCATGTAAGCCTTTAGTTATTTAGCAGTTAAAGTGTTTCCTCCCATTTTGATGGTGAATTGCTGTATCTGTTTAATTTTTCTTGGATCATTTCCTGTCCACAAAAGACTTTATCTTAATACTCAGCCTTTCTAATAAACACTCAATGGATAGGAAGTTATAGCTCCATAATAGACCATATCCATGTGGAAATCTGTAAACATCCTTTTATATCCCTTTTTATGAGATTTATTCATTAGTCATTCCTGCTACACTGCTAAGTTTGTGTGGCAGCTCAACAAGGCAATGCTTGTCAAATAGGAACCATTTCACTCTGTCAACACACCAAACTAAAGCTATACAGAGAAGGTGTATCAGTTTGAATGTTAAAGTATTTTATGTAGCCTAGGAAGCTAAATAATAACCTGATAAACATCTTGGATGGCCTAAGGTAGAGCTTTGCACAAACACAAAAATTACTTACTGCCCTGGGAATATTTTTTTTGTCATTAGCACTTTGGAAAACGTTAGCATCAGGAGTTGGATAAACTGATGACCATAGATGATCCTGATGGGTCCCTTCCAACTCAGCATATTCTATGATTCTAGGTTGAACACCACTAGCAGGCAACCTGAAACACAGTAAGTTTTGTGCTGAGCTGCTAGTCCATAAGGTGATCAGAAGTTTTGCCTAGTTTACCATCTGTTCTTTGCACATTGAAGTATATAGATATTAAGCAGTTAGGTCTCTGACTTTTGAAGTTTGGTGCCACAATAGGAACTCTGTCTCACGCCACATCACAGGTGCCAGGAATCGCAGCACAATGGTGAAAGTATGTCTGGGATGGGGACCCCAAGACAGGCGAACCTGGCATGCCCAGTCCTGGTCCAGCAGGAAAAAATGCAGCACTGTGAAGTAGCTGTAGGGCTTGTGCTTCCCTTCAGCCACAGTTTCTCTTTGGTGTTCCCTCATTATAAATCCCAGTGAAGAACAGAGGAAGTAAAGTTCTGTCAAAAGCACTTCCTTCTGTTGAACATCTCTCTTCATTGCTTATGGATCAAGAATGAATAGAAATTACCTCAGTCAAGATCAACTTTTTCTGTATCTTTTAGCATAATTTCTCATACTTACTTGGTTTAAAGTTGATATTTATTTCCAAGAAATTCCTATGTGTGTGCATACATAATATATAAAGATTTCATCATCTGCTTTCTTGTAATCACTGACTTATTTATAATGGCTCCTAGGAGAGATGCACAAAGATTCTGCCTGAAGTTGTTTGAATTAAGACTTTAGAGCCTGAGAACTGGGCTGGTCTTGATTTCTAATTCCAGAAACTGCACTGTTGGTGTTCAAACTTTTCATTCCTTTTTTGGGTAATTTGACAAAGTGAAGGTGAGGCTATTTTCACTAAGAAACCTCCAAATCCTGTCAGTTTTGGGGGTGAATTGTGTCTATTTCTTTTCCTCCATGACTTCTAATCTAAGAGCCCATAAATAAGTTATATCACCTAAGTTGCATTAGAGGTGGCTGATGTAACTTCTCTGGAATCTAAAAACATTGGTCTTGAGGCAATCACTTGAGTCTCCTCATCTTGGCTCAGGGAATGTGAGTATTGCTTTTGCATCTCTCCTTTCTCATGCTAGCCAGAGTGAAGGACTGAATTGAGATTGTGAATTCAGCATGTCTGAAGCCTGAAAACTACCTCTCTTCACCTGCTGAATTAATCTGATTTTTTTAATTCTTATTTTTAATATCTGCATGTTCTCTAGGAAAACTGACAGGGACATCATCTCAGGTCAGGCCTTACCATGCTGCTGTAATGCAAACCACAGGAAATAATTTCTTCAGCCTATATGCCATGAAAATCAGGTTTTTTTGTAGAGCTCTCCTCTCTTCTTCCCTTCCTGTTCCTTCATGTTTGCACCCTGTACAAAATACCTGTAGTTCTGTATGCTTGCTCTGTCTTATTGAATGTTTTGGGAAGAAGTGTCCCTTTCACAAAACCTTTTGGACAGCTGGTATAAAGAAGGAAATGGCCTGATTTGTGTATTTGAATTACTGACACAGTCTCCAAATATCTCAGATTGCCAAGTCAGGAAGGTCTTTTCAATGCAAGCAATATGTGAGACCCAATTCTTTCAAATAGAAAAATCATGAAGAATCACAGCTATATACTTCTTTCTGACAAACCTAATGTTATTGATGAGTAAGGAGCTGTGGTGCATTGACCCTGGTGGGAGGCTATGTACCCACCAAGCCATTCAATCACTCCCCTCCTCAGCTGGACAGGGAACACCGAATATAATGAAATGTTCATGGGGGAAGATAAAAACAGGGAGAGAGTAACTCACCAGTTACTATCACAAACAAAACAGTCTCAACTTGGGGAAAATGAATTTATTACCAATCAAAGGAGAGTAGAATAATGATAAATAAAAACTAAATCTGAAAGCCCCTTCCCCCCACCCCACTCCTCTTCCTGGGCTTAACTTTGCTCCCAGTTTTCTCTACCTCCTCCTCCCAGCAGCTTAGGGGGAGATGAGGGAGGGGGGCCGTAGTTAGTTCTTCACTCATTGTCTCTGCTGCTCCTTCCTTCTCGGTGGGAGGACTCCTCACAGTCTTCCCTTGCTCCAGTGTGGGGTTACTCCATAGGAAACAGTTCTCCTTAGAGCTTCTCTGACATGAGTCCTTCCCATTGGCTGCAGCTTTTCATTAGTTGCTCCAGTGTGGGTCCCTTCCACAGCGTGCAGTCATCCAGGAACAGGCTCCTCCAGCATGGGTCCTCTACGGAGTCACACATCCTGCCAGCAAACCTACTCCAGTCTGGGCTTCTATGGGGTCACAACTTCCCCTGGGTTTCCACCTGCGTCTGTTTTGGGTCCTCCAGGGATTGCAAGTGGTTCTCTGCTACTCTGTGGTCCTCCATGGGCCAGCCTGCTTTACCATGGTCTTCACCATGGGCTGCAGGAAATTAGCTAAAGTTCTCTGTAATGCTGCGTGTCAACATTGTTTATGTTTATCAGGAAATAGCATTATTTTTCCCTCATATTTTGTGCTTTACAAATAATCCAAAAGAAGTACAGTTGATTGGGTTTTGTCCCCAGGTAGTGTTCTGGTTTTGTTCCTGCATGATTTAGTGGCCAAAGAAGTCTCCTGTTTTCCAATATCATTTGGAGCTAGAAAAATGAAACAAATGCAAATCTAGCCCAATTTTGCCACTGTTCTTTGCTCTGATATTGACAGTTCTACATGTCCTAATATGTTGTTTCCTTAAAACACCCAATTATGAATGCCCTTTTCCATTTACTTCATTGCTATTATACCCAATAAAAGTTGCATAAAGACTTAGAGATCAATATCCAGTAATCAGAGTAAGTTTAAATAAAAAAGGCACAAAAAACTTTATCTGTGAGAAGATACCTTATGTATTTTTCCATCTTTAAAATAAATTAGTGCAGATTGTATTACATGAACATATTAATAATTAACCAACTTTCTGATGAATGTGTAGTTGATTAGTATCCTGTGGTAGTTCCTTAGCAAATGCTGGACACAGAGATGTTACTGTAACCAAGGTCTTGTCCCTACCCGAAAATAATACTGTGTCATCACATAATTTAGTAGAACTGG
Source organism: Formicarius rufipectus (assembly GCA_013399695.1). Lineage (NCBI taxonomy): Eukaryota > Metazoa > Chordata > Aves > Passeriformes > Formicariidae > Formicarius > Formicarius rufipectus. The sequence continues at coordinate 148,519 of VXAU01001368.1, forward strand.
TAGAGAACATGTGTTTTCATGAGCCTGTATTAACTGTTAAGTTGAAGCTGCCATCAGGATCTGTGCTCCTGTGAATTCCAGCTGGTGTGTTGAAATAGTAGTATTCTGGATAATTCTGACCCATGCTTAAAGATGCTTCTTCCTGTGAGGTGTCACTCTGTGACCCCTTCCAAACACTTAACTGTCTCCAGTCCACACAGTGTCACTTGTGGAGTTGTCTCTGGGCTATCCATTGGCTTAACCGTAGGTCTATTTCAGATGTAGGCAGATGACTTATTTCCTACAGAAAATCCTAAAGACAACTTGTCTTTTACTGAAGAAGTGGGCAATCACCAACCATGTGAAGTTCAACAAGGGAAGTGCCAGATTCTGCGCCTGAGATGGGGCAACTTTGGTTGTTTATACAGATTGGGGAATGAGATGCTGGAAAGCAGTGCCACAGAAAGGGACCTGGGGGTCCTGGTTGATGGCAAGTTGAACATGAGTCAGCAGTGCCCTGGCAGCCAGGAGGGCCAACCGTGTCCTGGGGGGCATCAGGCACAGCATCGTCAGCCGATGGAGGGCGGGGCTTGTCTCGCTCTGCTCTGCACTGGATTGTCCTCACCTGGAATATTGTGTGCAGTTTTGGGCACCACAGTATAGGAAAGATACTAAGCTCTTAGAGAGTGTACAGAGAAGGGCAATGAAGCCAGTGAAGGGCCTTAAGGGGAAGCCACATGAGGAGCAGCTGAGGTCACTTGGTCTGTTCATCCTGGAGAGGAGGAGACTGAGGGGAGGCCTCATTGCAGTTACAATTTCCTTGTGAGGGGAAGAGGAGAGGCAGACACTGATCTCTTCTCTGTGGTGACCAATGACCAGACCCAAGGGAATGGCCTGAAATTGTGTCAGGGTAGATTTAGGTTGGATATAGAAAAAGGCTGTTGATCCAGAGCATGGTTGGGCACTGGAACACACTCCCCAGAGAAGTGGTCACAGCACCAAGCCTGACAGAGTTCGAGAAGCATTTGGACAATCCTCTCAGGCACATGGTATGATCTTAAGGATGCTCCTGTGCAGGGCTAAGGGTTAGACTCAGTGATCCTTGTGGGTCTCTTCCAGCTCTGTATATTCTGTGATTCTGTGAGCTCTTCTGTAGAGCTGCCATCCTACACACAGCTCTACTACTGACTGTTGAGCAAGTCATGGTTGACTGAATGTAGTGGTGGACTGGGAGGGGTAGAGCTGAAGAGGAAGCACTGGAATAAAAGCTCTGATCTTGTAGCACGTGGTCTGAATTAATTATATATCTGTCTTCTTCCGGAGTGACTGCAGAGTAAGAGATGATGGAAATCCAAGCAGTTTCCTAATTTCCCACAAGAAAATAATTTAATTGCTGAAGAGAATGAGGTAACATTATAGGCAGGGCTGATGAAGACAAATCTGCAGATAAGAGTTAATACTGCCTACTGATTTTTAAACTGTAAAAGGAAACTGGTGAATAAATAATAAAGATTATCTGTTTCTGTGAAACGTTTCTCGCTAGTAAGTGTGAAGGGAGGTAGCTGCCATTAACCTCCTATGTAGGAGCTTTTAAGTGATGGTGCAATAACAGTAGCTGTCTTGAGAATCATGTGACCTTGAGGAAAAAGAGGTAATCGCTTTGTGTTTCTGGCTTTCCTTCTGCACAATGGTGCTTTTTGCAGTGCTGCTCAGAATCTCTGCTCAGGTGTGAAGGAAGAGGGCTGTTTGGTGTGCAGTCCTTGGCAGTCTGGATCACTGTCCTATCCTTGAGATACATGTTGCAAGGTTTCCCAATTTGGGCACTGCTGGGGACACATACAATGTGTAATTAATCTGAGAGCAAATTAGGTTCTTACTCTGACTGTACAAATGTGTGTCTCATGGGAAGTTCAGATGGGCATTTAAGATTTCATTCTTCTCCAACTACCTCTCCCCATACCCGGCTTCCTAAGAAATAAGGATGCTTATGATTTTGATCTCTGTTTATGGGGTACCCAAAAGTGGTGCTGTCACAAAGTAACTTGTGTTCTTTGGGGCTATTTGAGGAAACTGCCTGGAAAAATCCAGTCTCATTCAAATGTCGAGTTGTATGCATAGGATAACGAATCACTTTTTAACAAATTCAAACAGTAATTGTCATTTAGAAGTCTACTTCTAGAGCTGTTTTTTATAATGTTCAACTCCTTATTTGCATAGCCCTTGAAGTGCTTCATAGTCTGAATGACTATACTTTGCTAGCTCAGAGTAGAACTCTACTTTTTAAGTGGGCTATTCATAGCCTTTCCATTTGAGACTCTGAGGAAGCATTAGATCAGCAATTTTAAACTGCACAAGTACTGTTTTCCCAAGACATATAGATTGAATAGTTTTGGGGTTGTTGTTGTATTTTTAATTCTGCAGACTTAAGCCTTGAGCTTTTATTATCTCCTGTAATGGAGGAGAAACACATGTATGTAATCACAAATTATTTGCCCTTTTTCAATACTGGTTTTGAGAGCTGGGCAAGCAGGTGGACTATGAGATTCTTTGAGTACTTAATATTTTTCTTTTTGGGACAGTTTTCTATTAAGAACAATATGGTGCTTAGGTGCTTCCAGTGGGATTTGAGTGTCAATAGAAATCTCCCATGAAATATCGGTACAGTAAAGCTTTTGAAACTGGAAGATCTTTCATGAGTTATCTAGCCGAACTTATTAAATTACAGGTAAAAGAGCAATGTATTGCTGGAGTTGTTAATGTCCTTGGTGAGTCCTGGGTTATTCTTCCTGTTTCTCCACTACTCTAGGAACACACTGTTGGGGGAATTAGCAGTAGGCATTTCAGATACCACATAGCCTCTGAGAGGGGAATTAATTTTGTTCCTCACTGCTCCCTTTTTCTCCTGAAGAAATGCTGGTCCCTGACAATTTGTCAAGATCTTTGCAGTTGCAAGGAAGGAAACTTCTGGTTTGTTTTTTTTCTTTCTCAGTGAAAGTCAAATATATTTAGAGTTCTCCTGTCTCTGGCACCAGGCTCACACAATCATTAGCAATTAAATTCCCCACCTCAAAATAGGTGGAGGGTTGTTTAGTTGCCATTCCCACTGGTTGCAGAAGCCTATTCAAGTATGATCTGACTTTTCTTTGTATGCTCTGCTGAACATGGTGAAACCCAGAGGATATTATTTTAGTTGCATTAAGAAATATATAGAGTGACCACAGAAACAAATAAATACAGCCACTGACCTTGCTGTTACCAAGTAATCTTCCTCTCCCAAGCACACATGACTAATCATAGCTACAGAGAGAGGCAAGAAGATAAGCTCAAAGGGAAAGAGAAATCAGACTAACACAGATGTTTCACAGTCTGAGTTGTGTGGTCACTCATGTAAATCAGGTTACAAGTAAGGAAAGCTTCTGTGTTTTGCATGCATGCGTAAATCTAATGACTACTTGTAATTATGTTCAGCTGTTTGGATGGGTATTTCTGATGCAGACTGCACTCAGAAATATTAATGCAAAATGTTTTGAATCTTTCCTGTTCAGTTGCTTGTGGAGACTTTCTCATTTCTAGTTAAATAAGAAGCATGATCTAGTTGTTTTGCCACATTCTCTTTCATGGAAGTAAAAAACACAAAGTTGAAGAAACATGTGATTACTCAAAATGCTGTTGGCTATCCTGTTAAAGTTGTAGAGCTGAAGTCAAGGCGGTCCTTAAAGATTTAAACTTATATTGAGTAAGATTTAAAGACCAGTTTCCTAAATACCATTTTTGGGATTTGTCCTTCAATCTTTTAACGACAGTTGCCATGTTCATCTTCAGCCTGTCACAGCTGAGAAAGCTACAAGTCATCTTCCCATGTAAAAGCAGAGAGATGAGAGAGCAGTGCACAAATTAAAGGGAAGCCACAAAGTTGTTATGCTGCTTTTTACTACCCTGAGGTGAAATTGTCCTTACTCATTGCCCATAAACCTGAAGAATGGAAGAGAAAGTGAAACAGCAGCACAGGCTTCCTCTCAAAGCCTCATGCAGTCAGCTGCCTCCACAGAGCAGTAAGTGCCACTGCTAGCATTGGTCACTCATGTTTGCACAGGGGACTTGTGGCCTGCATCATCATTCACCCCTCCAGAGGGATGTTCCAGCTGCTCCCTCCTCATAAGCCACTTACTCCTCTGAAAAAGCAAGTGGTGGCTTTCTAGCAGGAGTAAGTACTTGCCTGGAAGAGAATGGTGGCATGAAGCAGATGATGCTGTAAGTTCATCTTCAGACAATTGCTTGTCAAAGCTCTTGTACAAGCCTATGAGCTTCTGTCTCCCTGTATGGCCCGACTAGAGTCTGGATATTTCATGCTCTGTGAGGTTCTGCCTTATGAGTATTCAGGGCATGTTTACACAGGTATCCTAAGATAAAGCTGTTGGAGTCTTGACTACGAGGTGTGCAGCAGTGGAGGGGCTCTTTAGAAAGTCCCCTGACATCTCCAAAAGAGGAGACTAGCTTTCGTGTTTCCAGAACCCAAACACATGTACGTTTCTGACCTACTGGTTTTCACACCTGCTGCCAGCAGTGCCCTTCCTGCCCTGATCACCACCAGGGGAGCATTGTGCAGATTGTAGAACAGAAACCACCAGTGGTAAGCTGCTTGTCTTGCTGCTTCTGAGAGAGGAGTGTTGGTGGGGACTTTTTTTCTGGAGATAACTTCCTCCCTGTACCCACTTCTGACCTTTTTCAGTGTCCTGGAAATTCCCTCCAGTATCTGGGCAGCATCATCTGGCATCGACCTACATGCTTCCTTTACCTTTTGTGAAGGACTTACTTCTGACACTAGTAGGCAGAAGGAAGTAGGTTTTTACCCCATTCCTCTTTCTCCACTGCTGAAAATTTATTCTGATGTTCCTACAGAGGGATGAATGTTTGATCTGCTATCAACCTGCCTTCAAATGTATGTCCTCTTTAGGTCCTCTCCCACAGTTTGGGATGTTGTAACTAGACAAAGATGATTCATTGCGTGTTTTTTCTAAGCACCCTTCAGCAAAATGGGTCTCTCCCATCTGAAGACAATGAGGGGAGCTGTAAGGTGGGCAGAAGAAGCTAAGGCTGGACTACTTGTCTGCAGTTTCTGCTAAGAGCCTCTGGACATGCCCCAGGGTGTGCATGATACCACATGTCCTGCTTTCACCTCATACATCAGCCATGCTCTGAGCAACGGTGCTAATTGGCAAGGGGTGTTCCCCAGCTGGGCATGGACCTGCTGGTGATACTGTCTGGCTTCAGAGCTGGAGAGCAGCTCCCTGGCAGAAAAGGATTCAAGGGGGTCATCTGGAGAAGCACATGGGTTTACTCTTCCAGTGTATTCAGGAGTTTGCTTTGCCTTGGGAGTCAGACCACTATGGTAGTGTTAAGGTTAAATGAAAGGTTGCAGTTCCCATCTGAGGTTTTCAAACAAAAAGGTTAAGTTGTTTATTTGCTCCTTCTACCTTTCCAAAGACCTGCAATATATTTTCACTAAAGTGTTGTACTTTATGTTAGGAGAGAATACTGGTGATTTTCTGAATACAACTTTTGTGGTGGACTCTGCTACTCCCTGAAAAGAAACTTCCATTTTACTGACTGCAGGAAGCAGCTGTACATGCTATTTTTTTTTCTTTCCCCTCCCCGTTCTGTTTGTAGGCTGGTCCTATAGAAATGAGTGAGAATTTTCCCATTGATGGTGGCAGGAAGGACGATCGGAAAAAATGCAAAGTTTCCACACAAGAAGTCCTTAGTGGTGTTGATCCTTTTGGTGTAAAGCATCTGAGTTTGCCTCTGTGAAGATGCTACTCCATAAAATCCCAGCCTGTGACAATGGTGAATTCTGGATGCAGAAAGAGGACAAAAAAGCATGTTTTTCTTCTGTGGCCAAAACTTTGAAATTGCTGACCCAGAGAGATTATCGTTAGAAATTCTACAGACAGAGGGTGTAAAAACCTGCAAGTGGGGAAAACCACATGTAGGTGATGACTGCATCATGTGAACACTTAATGGCATGAAGTGAACTTAGCAAAGCAAAAGACATCAGGAGCCCTGCAGGTTTGGCTGAAAGTGGGCATGCCACTCTGCCATTCCAGAGATTTAGTGGCTGTGATTTAACTTCCTCAGCTCACCCATATCTAAAATACAGAGTTACAGCTTTTTAGTACAATGTGGAAGATCAGTTTTCAGGTGAAAAAAAAAAAAAAAAAAAAAACAAAAATATCTTTTTTTTTTTTTCTTGCTGATATTCATGTAATGTGTGTTTAATAAAAATTCTGCATCTGCTAGAGGTAAAAATAGAACTTGTCAAAGTTCATCTGTGAAGGCACTTCATTGGCTTACTGAATGTAAAGGCCTAGTAAATAATTCAGTCAGAGTCCAAAGAGCTAATATTTCAGTTTACCCAGAAATACTTTAAGAAAACTTAGAAGAGTCCAGAGCTTCAAGACAGATTATTTGCTGTGATTTGTATATACAAATAAGTACAGGACACCTGATAGGACTGTCTGTGCAAGATGTGTCATCTGGAGCCTTGCTGTATTCATCTTCATTGCCAACCAACTCCAATTACTCTTTGGTCAAACAAACTTTTTATTCATCGAGGTGCAGTTGTTTGCCAGAGCTATTTGCTGTCATGTGTCAGAGGGCATACAATTAATACATTGTAAAAATGAGGCTTTGGTTTTTTTGTTTTGGGTTGTGTTTTTTTTTTTAGTGGTATATGCTATGGAGATGTAATGGAGCCCTGCTGGCAGTTCTCTGAGAGGCAGTGCAGGGATTTGCCAGATCACAGCTGAGCACTTGAAATTCTTCAACCAGCAGGAAGGAAAAAGTGCACGAGAGAGCCCGTGGGAACTGTATTTTGTTTCAGCATCGTCCGTTAACACTGTCAAACTGTCTGTCTCAAACTGTTAGGACTGATAAACTGCTAGTAATTATCATTTAGAAAATTAGCAGCTGCCAAGTCCATCACACACATCATATGTGTCAGTTGGACTGGTTTGAAATTACTTTGCTTTAACTAAAAAAAAAAAAAAAAAGCAAGCAAAATTCCTGAGCCTGCATCTGCTACAAGAATAGCATTGAGTTTTGACATATGGCACTGAGTGCTGGCAGTAGTTATTTTTGTTGTTCAGAGGAGGCTTGGGGGAGACTTTCTGGAGTGCATCAGTAGTGCTATTCACCTTTTGGGTAACAGGGCAGTTGAGACCTCTGAATATTTGTAGCAAATCTAAATAAATAGCTGAAGCTAGTGGCATCTCCCTTTGCTTTCCTTTCTGCTGTTGCCTATGACACTGGACAGAGAATTAAAAATACCGGTTGCCGTAAGGAAAACTTTCTTACTCTGCAGTTGATTTCCAGCCACTATAAAGAAACTGAGTCATTATGGAATGGCTGAGCAAGGCAGAGCAAAAGGTTAAAAGCAGCTTTGGCTGCACACCATGATCACTTCATCTCCTCACAATCCTCCCAAACAACCCGTATGTAGAAACTGTGGCCTGAGGTGGAGCAAATGTCATTCATTTGCTCCTGATGGAGACTGAATGCTACTATGACCAAGAGCTGGGGATGATCTGAGCACAACTACATCAACAGACAGTGCTGTGAAGGGAGATGGGGGTCATGAAAACACCAGGTAGAGGGTTGCATGATGTTTTTCATACAGAGTTTTGTGATTTGGTCAGCCATCAATGAATAAGTTAGTGCAAAGTCCCTGAGTCAGTGATCTGTAAGTCTGAAGGACTCCAAGTCTGAGTTATCAACACAAGAAAATGCCACTTACATTTTCATGTGTGTACCTTTCTCCTTCTATTGAGTGGAAGGTGTTAAAATTTTGGATGCTCTCTGCTTTTCCCTCTGGACTGTGATTCAGGACAGGTCTTCCAGGGTGACACAGCCAACCTCTGAAGCTCCTGCTCACACTCATCCTCCTGGGTGGCTCACCCACTACTTTTTCATAATTTAAACCAAAATATTTTGAAGTCATTGATTTTAAACCCCCATGTCTCCAAGACTCAGTGGTCAGTGCAGTGCAACCAACAGGCAAATCAGTTGAACTAAGGTAGTGAAAAACTTTAGCAGAACAACCTCTGCATCTGAAGGATAGGGACAGCTCTGGATTTTTTTCATCAGCGCTCCAATTTGTTTTGGAACCACACCTTTCCAATACACCTCACCAATAGGTGATGTCATGTATCATCTTAATCTAACCCTTTGTAAAATACGGAGGGAGACTTTTCTCATACAATATTTCAAGTACTGTGAAACAAGATGCTTGCTTATGACTTGAAGAATACCAAATACTCTGTCACAAAAATGAAAGGAAAATGTATTGCATTTCAATATTTCATCTGTGTGAACACTTTACAATATCTAATTCTGTTAGTCTAAAATTGTAAACAAACCTACCCTGATACAATCTAAATTTCATTGTAGACACCAAATGCTATTATGTTGAGCAACAAATTGGTTTAAATTAATTCTGTCTTTACAAAATAAGATAGTAATCAACAGATTTATAGTTTAATAAAGTCTCCCAATATATGTATACCCTATAGCTTTTAGAGCTTTATTTTCAGTTCAGGGTTCCCATTAGTCTAATTTAGGATTATTGTATAGTCATTAGATTTAAGATATGCCTTTTTTTAAACCTACAGAAAATGTCAGTGTGAGATACTGAAAAGCAGTATGAGGGAGTCACCTATGAGGGATTTTATTGCAAAGCTGTTGATGGATGAGATTTAGAGACAAGAGTGTGCAGTGAGAGCCTGTGTTCTGTCTAGAGTTTGGAAAAGGCAGGGGACAGTGAGGATATGTAGGGTCCCAGCTGGGAAAAGTGGGATTATTTTATTCTGAACTAATGCTTTTGCCAAACTATAGAAACTTTTTGTAGATTAAAAATACTTTTTTTCTTCCTTTTCTTCTTCTCTAAGTCAGTCTAAACTGTAATTTCTGAACATTGTACTATAGTTTATTGGCCAGATAGCGCTGATCTTGAGATTTAAAAGCCCAACAGCAGAACTCTTACCAGTATGGATGTAGAGAATCAATTGCATCTTATTTGTGGGAGTACTTAAACCAAAGAAATTAGTGGTTTGTCTGCATCTGTGTGTTTTAGTTTCTGATTTATTCATCTACTCTTTTTGTACTTTCAAACAGTGAATCTGCTCCATCTTGCTTTTTTTTTTTTCCAAAACAACTTTTTATTTTCACAGAATCACAGAATGCTTTGAGTTGGAAGGGACCTTAACAATCACCTATTTTCAACGTCCCTGTCACAGGCAGGGACATCTTCCATTTGACCAGGTTGCTCAGAGCCCCATCCAACCTGACCTTCAACACTTGACGTGATGGGGCATCCACAGCTCCTCTAGACAGTCTGTTCCAGTGCCTCAGCACCCTCTGAGTAAAGAATTTCCTCCCAGTATCTCATCTAAACCTACTCTCAGTTTAAAGCCATTCCTCCTGTCACTACATGCCTTTGTAGAAAGTCCCTCTCCAGCTCTTTTGTAGCCCCATTTATGTACTGGAAGTCTGCTTTAAGGTCACCCTGGAGCCTTCTCTTCTGCAGGCTGAACAACCCCAATTTTATCAGCCTGTTGTCATAGGAGAGGTGCACCAGCCCACTGATCATCTTCGTGGCCCTCCTCTGGACTTGCTCCAACAGGTCCCCATCATTGTGTTGGGGGCTCCAGAACTGGACACACTACTCCAGATGGTGTCTCACAAGAGCAGAGAGGGAGAATCACCTCCTTCAACCTGACGACCATGCTGCTTTTGATGCAGCCCAGTTGGCTTTCTAGGCTGAAAGCATGTGTTGCTGTGTAATGTTGAGCTTCTCATCCACCAACACTTCCAAGTCCTTTTCCTCAGGGCTGCTCTCAATCCATTCTCCATCCAGCCTGTGTATGCTCTTGGGACTGCCTGAACCCAGGTGTAGGACCTTGCACTTGACCTTGTTGACCTTCGTGAGGTTTGCACAGTCCCACCTCTCCAGCCTGTCAAGGCGTCTCTTCCCTCCAGCACGTTGACCGCACCACACGGCTTGGTGTTGTCAGCAGACTTGCTGAGGGTGCAGTCATGTGCCTGCAGTTTGCTCAGCTCCTTGTCTGAGCAAACTTGCAGAAATAATTAAGCTTGGATAGTAAGCAGACTGTGAATCTGGGTCATTTGTAACAAATAGGTGAGATTTTGTGTGATGATTTTGCTAACATGATGAGGTGTTAGCACGTGTACAGGAATGTGAATTTGAAGCCGACTGGCTGTGTGTGATCAGAATTAAAGTATGTATACTTCTATTTCAGAGAATGTATGAAATGTGAAGGTATGTGCACTTGCTCTGGTTTGGGATCATCTGAAGGGCTGGCCATAGAGAAACTGGCATCTCTCCCTCCTGATTTGTCCCTGTGCTGTTTCAAAGAACTGTAGTCTTCCTTAAATATACTTGGATTAATGTTACCTAGGAGCCTGTGATTAAACATGTAGGGCATGAGGAACCTGGGAGAGAGCAGTCCTGCCCAATTCTGTGTGTCCATCAGCAAGGACGGGCAAGCTCAGAGCTGTGAGCAATAGACATGGCACAGGCAGCTCTCACCATGACTGTCCAGCCAAGGGGGCTGGGGAAGGGGGCTGTGACTGTGCTGGGATTCAAATCATGAGTCCCCTTTTGTGCCAACAGCACAGGAAGACGTTATCTCCAGTGTAATTGGAGCCAGCAGGGCATATGTTGGGGAGCAGCTTCCCTTTCTCTGTGCCTTGCTTCACCCATGCTTTTAAAGAGAGGGTTTCTCTGGTTCGAAAGCTGCATTTCATGAGGACAGGAACCAAGAGACAGTTCATTTCTATGGAGAGTTGCTATAAATAGCTTGCTCTGTTAACATAAATTCTTTCACTAAGTGAATCCTACAAGCAGAGTTTTGTTCCAAGCCTACAAAATGCTTTGTATGCCCTTGTTAATTTGTTCGTGCTGATGCTGGCACTTCCCCCCACAAAATGAGAGGTAAGCCTGGCACTTGCAGGTCGACAGTCTTCTGTTGGTGGAGTGAGAGTCAACCTTCATAAACAAGCCTGTTGCAGCTTTAATTTTTTACATCACTGGTATGACAAGGACTGCTGAACATTTTTAAGGTAAGTAGGGAAGGACTCAGAAGTCCACACTCACCTTCAACTGGGCTGCAATGTTTTCTACTGCTCTGCTCTCTAGTGCTTGCAGTCGGTCTGGGTCAGAAGCTGTAGCTCTTGCAAGCCTTGAGAGCATTGCAGGGCTTTTAGGAAGCTTGTAATTGCTCCACTGTGAATCCTAGAGTGAGAAAGAACTTGCTCAGGAGGAAAATGTCTTCTGTTACTGCTAGAAACTCTACAGACATAAATGATCCCGGCCGTATGATACACATCTGTCACTCTGAAGCTTTTTGTTTTCTTCCTTTTACACAGTCCTAGTACTGGAAGTCCTCTCCTTGGAAGAAGATTTTCTGTTTCCATTTAAATGCATTTCTGCATTTGACTAGATGATGCTCAGTCCGTGTCTCTTCCCCCTCTTCACATGAAATAGAAGCCAGTGAGCTGCTGAAATTTTAACGGAACTGAAAGATGTAATCCAGAGGTGTCTGTCCAGAAAAGGGAAATGCTTTGGTGTTCAGCCAGTTGATAAAACACACGTGTTTATGAGGAAGCATGCGCTCTCCTACTTTTTGTCCTTTTTTTTAATGCATCTGCTAGCTTGTGGAGGCTACTGTCTTCACTCCCCATACACATGTATGATAAGGTCAAACACAGTTCTCTTTCCTGATACCCTTTCATGCATGAAGTGCTTCAGAGTACTTGCTGTAGCTCTGTGTCTGCATGGGCGGGTTAAAAGTGGAGTAAGCAGTGGATGGGCACGTGTGTAACATGGGGAGATCAAGCAGACTGAATACACTGGTTGTCATCCAGGGTGAATACTGCAGTGTGTAGTGAGTAGGGCATGTTGGCATGGCAGGTACCATTTCTGCATAGACTGTCCAGCTGCAGTGCCAGTGACTTTGAGGGACTGTTGTCCCAAATTCTATTGACAATTTGCCATTGATTAGCTGCTGCTGATGGTGTTTACAGTTGAAATCTTCTCAACTTGCCCTTGCACTGGCTTACAGATTGTGCAAATGGTTTTTGGAGGGGAAATTAATTAGCTGGTTTGCATACTCTAAAAGAAGGAAAAAGGAAAGTCTTGTCTCTTTGTGGCTCTCAGGCATACATCCCTCTTTTTTTCTATAGGATTGTTATGGATATGTACTTCCAGAGATTGTACCATCAGCCTGTACCATTCACACATTTTGTAGAGTTCATAATCAAATGCATTCGTGGCTGGAAGTGGCACACGTGCTGTTCTGAATGTGCCTTCTCAGATGTCTCCTGCTTCTGGTAACCCACATTCTGCAGCTGGAGGCTGCGCTCCAGGCACCGAATGAATGGTGTGTCTTGTGTTTCAGTGAGGCAGAGTGAACTTGATTCTGGGTCACAATCAAATGTGACATTTCCTAAATGCCCGAGTCCAAACTAGTTACAGCACTAAAAAGCAGAGCCTGTGAGTGCTTTCTGTGTGTTATTTCTCAGTGATTTGCAGTCTATTTTACTAGAGGTGGGAGGGAGGTTGAACGTGCTTTTATTAGCCTGGTTACACCTGCAAAACTGAGAGCAGGGAGAAAATAAACCAGTGTCACCTCATCACACAGGGATGCAAAAGACTTACCCTTACAGTACCAAAAATCCACTTCTGATGTCCTAGGGCAAGAGTATCCAGTTTACAAACAGCAGCCTAGATAATTCCTGCCAGCACAGCTCCTCAAACCTGCAGCCTGCTTCTCCCTGCTCCGCTCTTCCTGCACAGTCCTTGCAGGCACAGCGAGAGCAGGCAGTGACCCAAATGCACTGCTCTGAAAGTGCCATTTGTTTCCAGCACTCAGCATGATGGCACATTTGACACATGGCTACACACGCATCCATCACTGGACCGAAATACGCATCCCCGGTGCTGTGAGTGGTGTTGTATCAGGCAAGCCACTGCTGACAGGGCCAGCAGCTGCTTGCACATCCTGTGAGGTGTGTGCCAGTGTGGGTGCATGGGACACCTGCCCTTCAAATGTGGGAAGGTTTGTTGAGCTGCACGATGCTGTGCTGGTTACAATAATGATTGCTAAATTTTTTTTCTTGATTACTTTAAACTTTTCAGGGCAAGCATTTTGTTATTATGTGCTTTGTTATTAGTCATGCTGTGGAAAAGAAAGGCTTTTTTCCACTTCGTTTTTTTGCCACAGAGTGTAGTGCTGTGTTCTTTGTCTTCTGCTCTGACTGCAACTTTTTCACTTATTCCTTTGCCTACAGACAGAGCTATTCCATGTATGTATGTAAATACGTATTTATACAAATATATATATAAAATCATCAGAGTCACAGGTATGTAGATATATAAGATTGTTAAGACTGGAACATAAAACTCTCCCCTTGTCCAGCCTAGAATGTCAATCAGTCTTTCTCCACTTCTTTGTAGATACCAAGCCATCAAGTCTCATTCAACATGACTAAACAGATATTCATTGATACATCCCTTCCTCCCTCCACCTGCAGCTCTTTATTATCTCACGCCTCTGTTGCCATGGACAACACCAGTGTCCCCCAGCCAGGCCAAAATCTGTCCATCTCTCAGTTCTCTCTGTCTCTGAGATCAGCAGATTCTTCCTGTGTACTGTCTCTTAATAAATGCCCTGTGTTATCCAGACGACACAGTTGAAATCCAGACCACACAGCTGAAATTCACATTTAAGCACTCATTTGATGTCTTAAATTACTGCAACATCCTTTTCTCTGATCTTCTCAAATTATAATTCCATCTGTTCAGAATGACTTTACAAGAGGAATTTGTTCCATTTCCTCATTTTTGACAGTGTAATCTCCCCTATGTGTTCCTTTCCTGATTTCTTCATCATTTAGCACAAGGTGCCTATCTTTATAACCAAAGCCCCTCTCACTCCTTCTCTCCTTCCCATCTGTCAGCCAGCTCCAAGAGGGCATCTTTCGCCTCCAGCCACCTGTGATGCCTGTCTCTTCCAGTGCACACAAGTTGCTTTCTAACAAGTAGTTTTGGACTTTGTGCTGATCTAACCTACCCCGTTAATGTTGGCAGGACTACTTTTCCCTGTCCTTCAGGTCTCTCCTTTAAAATACTCTTTCCTTTTCTGTCTCTTTTTTTATTATTTTTCCCCTGGGATGCAGGCAATGCTCACCACTCATCTTTCATTTTCAGAATGTAGCACTTGTACAAGTAGTAAGCACTTATTGTAGTAATTTTAGACTTTATTGAGATTAAGGCCTTAACCAGCATCTTCTGTCATTGCAGGCTTTTAAAAATAGGCTCAACATGCAGGGTAATAGCAGCATTGTAACCATGGCGATGCAAGGAAGGCAGGCATTGCAGGCAGGGATCTCTTACCAGACCAACTGGCATGTCTGAGGGCTGGACCAGGGTGACACAGGGATGGTATTTCAGGCTCAGAAGGGACTTTGAGCCCCAAAGCATATCTGCTTTTTCCCCATCTGGGTCAGGTGGCCTAATAAAAAGAATAACGTAAGTGTAGTTGATCCTGCCTTGAGCAGGGAAGCTGCCTAAGATGATCCTTTAAGGTCCATTTTAGTCCTGTGGCTCTGTTTTAATAGGGAGAGCTGACTTTTCCATTTTTGTATGCTGTGAGCTTGAGCATGTGCTGATCTTCTGCTGATACCAACATAAGGCCTCTGAGTATCAAGAAACCAGAATATCCTTGTTAAGGATGTTCTTGGAGCGTGTGAGAGGAATACGTCTCTCTTCGAGTGGAGGCTGACTTTGTGCAACCATAAAACATCAATTTTAAAAAAGTAAACTAATGACAATTCTGAAACATGTCAGAGACAGAAATCCAGATGCTTTTCAGGGATATAGGCCCTTAAGCCTCAATGTCTGTGCTCCTCTTTTTAAAGGTGCATCTGCATAGTTGGGGGTCCAGGAGGGAGGCATTGCAGAAGAAACCCCAGATTTTTTAGCCTCATTTCCTGGGGAAGGGTGGGTTGGGCTGGTAACTCGATGTGTTTTTGTGCCAGCCCTCTTCTTTGTAACCTTGCAGGCTGCCTCCAACCAGGGAGGGGCCTTTGGGGGCAGCATTGGATTTCCCAGTTCTTTCTCCGATGCATTAGCTGCTGCAAGGAGATGGGCTGGATGTGGGTGGCAGCAGGGACAGGGTGCTGCAGGCATCCCCAGAGCAGCTGGCCAGCAACTGCAGCAGGGCTTTGCACAGTCAGTATGACTGGGTACTGGGTATCTGGGGCTGTGGAAGAGCCAGGAGCACCGGGATGCAGTCTGGGAGGGACTCTCATTGTAAATTTAGCATCATGAGTCTAAACGAGTTGGAAATCCAGTTT
This sequence comes from Formicarius rufipectus, assembly GCA_013399695.1. Taxonomy (NCBI): domain Eukaryota; kingdom Metazoa; phylum Chordata; class Aves; order Passeriformes; family Formicariidae; genus Formicarius; species Formicarius rufipectus. Next base: position 163,930 of record VXAU01001368.1, read on the forward strand.
CATTAGTTCCACTGATCAGACATTTGACTAATCGTGAAACACAAAAGACAAAAAAAGTAGGGGAGTTATACTGAATAGTAGTGGCATTTTAAATACATAGAATATTTCAGCAAAATAAATGGTTTTGTGTGGCTTTTGCATTGCAAAGAGGTTTATATTAATATAGCACAATCCTGGAATTATATGAACCTTATGTTTATTCTGGTTCATACTGGGACACTTGCTTTGTAATGGGAGACCTGATGTGTTTAAGGACAATGTGAAAGAATAAAGGCTTGATCTTGGGCTTGAGGCTGAAGTATTATGTCAGTGCAAAATCTTTTCATCCATTCTTCTAGTACTTCATTAGTACTTCTGTTGTCCTGAGCATTTAATTTCCTGTTTCGCACGAGGGGAGAATGTCTTTTGGAAGACATTAGAGAGCTGGGTTGGTTGGTTGGGTTTTTTTTGAAAGTAAAGTCTCAAAATACAGTGGGTTTTCGTGGTTGTCCTTTTTATTTATTCATGTATTTATTTCCTGAATATAGAAACTGACAACATGAAATCTCATAATTAAAGTAGGTAAATAAATAATCAATGAAGTAGTATGAGGGACAGCCCTTTTTTTTTTTTTTATTACCCACTTTTCCCCACCCCCATTGGGGATTTTTCCTTGCTTTGACAAAGATACTTCTCAGATTTAAAGTTTATATGCCCTTCTGTTTTGTCTTGTGTGACAAGGAAGGACCTTATTTATTTGCTTTACTTGTCTCTCTAAAAAAAAAAAAAAACCCACAAAAAACCCCGAACAAAACCAAACAAAAACCAAACAAACAAACAAAAACCAAACAAACAAAACAAAACAAACAAAACCAAACCAAAACAAAAACAAAAAACAAACCATAATGTCAACTTTTTTTGTTCATCTATTTCCAGTACTCTTGTTTATTTTGAAACTTCCAGAAAGAGATAAAAACAGCTTAACAAAAATGCTCTCCAGAGTAATCCTTTAAAGAGCAGCAAATACTTCAGTTTGGTCCTAAAGGCTGTACTTCCTTTCTGGGGAGGGAGCGAGGTGGGGAGAGAGGATGTTTTCTTTTTAGCTTTGCTCTAATCATCTGATCTGGGATTTGATAAACTCCACAAGTCTGAAACTGCTGCCTTCTCCTGTCTTCCCCCTTCCTGCCTCTCAGAAGATGAAAGTGAGCATGGCAAAAAGGAAACAGTTTATTTTCAGTTCCTTGCAGTTAATATTTAGTTTACAGTGCATCATTCTCATTGTTTGTGTTCTGATCCTGTTGTTATATTCTTTCCTTATACTGTTTACTTTTTGCTTCTAGGCTTTCTTTGATAGAGAAATAGGTTTACAAATAGCACACTCTTGCACAATTTCATCCTTTTTTCAACACTTTATTATTTCACATCAGGAAATGTGACCACATGTATTTGGAGTAGCTTCTGCAAAGACATGCCTTGCCTGCCCCCCGACCTCCCAGCTTGTGGGGTGCAATTGCAGACTGCCACACTTCCTTTTCACTCTGACAATTTGGAAATACAGTAATGAGGAAAACCAAATGTACACAAAATGGAGTGATCATTCCATGAATGTGTTAAATGTGCGAGATATAAGTATTATTTGACACACTCAAAATTAGCTAAATTTCTGTACTGATTGAACTACAAGAAGTCCTCAGTAATACAGAGTTCCCTCTTCATTCCCATTTTGTCCTAAGGGGGTGTGTGCTGAGTTTTTTAAACCTTTGAGACCTGGAAGTTACTTTCCCAGGACTTGAGACTCTTTCTTCCTATGTGTGTATTTTTTTATGATTTCTTGCACACTGCAAGTGACTGACTTTATGAGTACTGGTGCTATCATATTACCACATTATCATATATATTCTAGATATACTCTCTATATATGTGATCATTTTTATTTTATGTCATGTATATAATGTCCTTAATTAAAATCTTGCACACTGATCAAAGTGCAGAAATATTTATTTCATAAGTAAGAGTCTGTCTTGGGGAAGGGGGTATTGTTTATAATAACAATTGCTTGTAAACCAAATTTTTGGATATAAAAACCCCTTCATTTGCATTGCAATGTAATGGCACCTCTAAATGGCCTTTACTGCTTCTTCAGAATGGTTGTAAATACACTGTTTAACCAATTTCTGCTAAAGGTACTTTAGGCCTATCCTGTATCTTCAGAAGAAAAACATTTTCTTCTTTGGGAGACACTGCAAAATCAATTATTAAAACAGGAGCTTCTGAAACCTTACATTATGCATGCTTTTTCCCCCTTGCTGTCTTTTTTAACTTTTAGAATGATGTGAGCTTCTGTGGCTTATTTCTGGCTATTGAAGTGCTTCACTGATGCCATTGGAATTCTGGGCAGGTAAGGATGTGCAGGCTGTGGGTGCAGGACAGGGATGCAGAGCTGGCTCTAGCCACTACCTCCCAGTCTCACTGTCTGCTCATGCCCTCCCTCAGCTCCACAGATGCCCATCACCATCTCTAGGAGCCAGCTCAGAGGGTTGGAGAGTTCAATCTATTTTTAGGACTGTGGCCTCCATTCATTTAGCTTTTAAAAATGGTTTGGGGCATAGTACTTCTCATTTTTCTGCAAAGAGAAAGGCAACTAATTAAGTAATTTTTCTATTTTGAGAACTACAGTATGTTGCTACAGTCACATGTTCCTCACATGTGAGTAACATCCTCAGTCTGAGTGCATCCTCAGTGTTGAGCTCGCTAATAGCTTCCCCTATGGATTGCTCTGCCCTTGTGATTGCCAGAGGCCACTTGACACGGGGGCAGGCAGTTCCAGCAGGGAGACTGGTGTGCAGAACACACGCTGGCTTTCAGCTCACACAGAGCCACACAGTTGCTTCTCTTCCCAGCAGTGCGGATGGCCAGGGATGCCACAGGCTGTGGGTTCCTCTCAGAAAAATTTCAAAAGGCAGGATATAGGAATATACCATGAGTGCCATCACAATTGACTTTCTGTCACCAGTGCCCTCACCATGCTGTGCTCCACCTGCTCACCATAACCAGCAGCTATCCCACCACGGGTTTCTTAATGCTGTTGGCATCCTCTGGTTTGTTGCATATGTCCCTGCTACCTCTTCCACACATTTTACTCCACACATTGGTTAGATGGCGCCATGATTTCAGATCCCAGCTTCTTTGTGCTTTCTGCTCCCTGCCATGTTACAAAGCAAGCTGATGCCTGGAAAAGGAGCCATGGATGAAGATTTTGTTTGGTTTATCCAGCTTGAAAGTTGAGAGAGGGAAAAGATAGTAATATCACTGATACTGAGCTGGCAATATCAAGGGACTTAAACTGCCTGTGGGAGGGAGGCATTCCAATGTGAAGGAGAGCAAGCATCCTGCTTCGACAGCCACAGGACATGGGGACCAGCTGACAGCAGCATGTCTGCTAGAGATAAGTCCATATCGCCAGTGTGTGAGGAGATTGAAATGTCAGAGGGAAAACATTGTCACAGTGCAGCTTATGATCTTTAATACAGTTTGTGGGTTTCCTTCTCTTTATAGCTTCATTTTGTAAGAGCAGAAAAAGTTTAAGCAACGCCTCTGTATTTTCCAGGTGTTTTTCTCCCATGTTTCCTAAGATGTGTCACCACTGCAACAGTGACTTTGCATCTCAGTTCCTTCTGCTCCATATGGATTGGGCTGCAGTTTGAAAGATGTGATTTTAGACAGCAACGGTGTCTAAAATTATGCTTACAAACATTATTGTTTTGAAACTACTGATATACTTTTGGACTCCTTTTGAGAGAGGGTCCTCGTTATGCTTATTTACATTCTGCATGTGCATGAAGCTTTCAAGTAAGTGTTTTAGAGATCCAGTGACTTTCACATGAAAAAATGCAGGGTGCTTGTCCCATAGCTGCTATCCTCTTTCCCAGTTTTCGTACTGTTGCATGGGAGGACAAACCACCAGAATAGTAGTGTTTAGTCTTGGTATGAGTATTCTAATGGTGTTTCTGTTTGAATTTCTTTTCCTTTTCTGTTGTCCAGGGTTGTGTCTGGACTTGTTACAAGGGCCGATTTTGGTGGGAGCTCCCTCTGTCTGCCCTCAGCTCTCTCCTCCAGCTCTCTAGGGGTAGTTAGTGCTCACCAGGCTTTTTCATACCATATGCAGTTATCTGGGACCCTCGTTTAAAAAGGGGTAGTTTCAGGCTAACAGGGAGGCTTTTGTCTCTGTATCAGAGCAAGCCTATAAGCTTCCCTTAAACTTTAAATGTTTTATTATTGGAAAGCTTTCAGATGTTCACAGGATAAGGAGTCTTTATATGTAATCTGGCATTGCACAGTGAAAGATTACTTTTTATAAGTTAAGATATGCAGTTCCTTTAGAAACTGGCCATATAAAGTCAGCATGCAGGAGATTACTTTTCTTTTTCTGTTCAATGTTGCTGTCAGAAGGCTTGTTTGTTTGTTTGTTTTGGGTTTTAGAGAGGGGTTTTGTCTGGTTTTAGTAAGATTACAAAGATGGTGGGAATAGGTGGAAAATAGTGCATGCACCCTATTAAAAAATGAACATGTGCACCTCCATACATCTGTTCAAACACCGGTGTCAGCAGTGTCCTGGGTAACAAAGTCCTCAACCTATCGAAAAGGGGTAACTCAAGACTCTGTTAAAGTAGGGTCATAGTAACCTACTACTGAAAAATACTATCTGGACCAATTCATGGCCCAAAATCTGTATAGTATGATGTACTGGAACATAAGCGTGACTGATATTAGAACAGATGAAAAAGGCAGGCTACTGCTGTGCAGACCAGCTTTACAAAGTAGATCCAGCTCATTTAGAGGTTGCGCATGCTGATCCAAACATGTTCACTTGTAAACTGTTCTCCAGCATGAAAAACTTAATCTTCCCAGTTTTTGCCAAGTAAAATAGCAGAACAAGCACCAGGAATGCCGCCTTCTTCTTGAGGTTTGAAAAAACAGCAGCAGCACCATGTTGCTACTATAAAACTGATGGATGTTTATAATTATGTAGATATTCTTCTGTGTTTGAGTATCGTAAACTAAATTGCATCTACTAGCATTTGAAAAGTATGTAAGACCACTGATGACTTCAACCAGCCACTTCCTCCAGCTGGGAGAAACTTGTATGAACTGCAACATGCACCAGACCAGAATCTTCTCTTCAGACTCTTTTTATGCTTTTGGTCATGTTAATATCTGTTTTGAAGGTTGGGTAATTTGTCACTGAACAATTATTGCTTCAATGAAAAACCACACGTTTTGTGGGTTCACACCTAGGTTTGTTCACAGTGTACTAATTCCAAAGATCCTTGAAGTTGGTGAGGGCTGCTGAGTGTGGGAGTGAAGACTTGAGAAAAAAGTAGTTACTGTGTCTGTTAGTGATTTCTCTTTTGCCAGTAGTAATAAATTGAATTCTGATCCCAGTGTGAACTGTCAAAAATGTATCTGAAAGCTGATGAAGAAGAGCAGAGATTGTCTTCTTAAGCAGACAATGTCATGAAACTGAGCATGCCAATGATGTGTAGTTGTGCTACTCACCACATTCTGGTTCACAAAATACATTTTTCTTTACAAAAAGAAAGTTATTTTTACACAAGGCTACATAAATACTCTGCTGGCATATATGTGACACTGGGAGGGAAATACAGGGTTTTGGTAAAAGATGACAATTTATTGAAGCTCCTGCTGTCTACAGGAAAAGGCTGTTCCTGGCAGGTAACTCTGATTATCTCCCAAGACTGTTTTGTTTCTCTTTAATGTTTCAAATCAACTCTCTCTGAGATTCAGTGCAACTTTCCATGTGTGTTGATGTGCTAAGGATTTTCTGTATCTTACCATTTAGAAGGAGATGCTTGGACAACTTTCATTTGAACACTGCTGCCGTATCAGCAATGATGTGTGTGTCACAGTTTGGGGTGACACTGTTGTAAATGTATTGGTCTGGAATGAGTAGCAATTCCCGCTACTTATGGTAGGCTGATGTTGCTTAAGTCTAGTACTATTCAACTAATTATGTTTTAAAACAGTTTCAGTTTGTATTTGATTTTAGTTGGCAAGTGGAAGATGAGTTGAATGTGAATTTTTTCAGAAAAGATTTTCTTTTTTAACCCTTCTGCAACTTCTCTTCCTTCCCCTGGCTGGGGTAACAAATAAATCCAAACATATGCCGTTCACTTGGTGCAAGCAGCCTGTTGGATATTAAGGCATACTTTTGTACACTTATAACCATCAATTAATAACTGAAGCGAATCAAAATAGTTTATGGTAAATGTCACCTGTTAGAACAACTTTTTGTGAAAACAGACATCTGTAAGAAAGGCACCTTTCACTGAACAGTCAAATGACTGCTTCCAGATTTTCATTTTCCCAAGCACAGAAACTTGGAAAAACAAACTTTCCTTTTTTGAGTAATTCTAGTCAGACAAACCTTTTGTCACCTCTTCTGTTTAGTATACTAATTACAAAAGAAGCCTATAGGTATGCATTAAAGCCTATACTAATTGATTTTGCATCTCCTATGCCGTACTTTGCAAAGCTGTACTTCTCCAAAGCTCTTATGAAAAGTGCTGGTCAGAATTTGGAGAAATGTAACATGATCTAAAGTCTTCAAAACAAAAAAGGAATATTCCGGCTATATGCTTAGGTAGAATGAAAATTGTTAGGACTAAAACTGAGTTCTGTACAGGCCCCAGACTGAATTAAAAAATAAAAAAAAAAAAAAAAAAAGAAGAGTGAGTGAGTAATCTTTGGATTACTCTTCAAGCCATGTCGAGTCCTCACCCTCAATTATGCAGCAAAGAATTTTCTTTCCCTTCTCCCTCCCTACCTCGTCACTTCCAAACCCCTCATCTCCATTGTAGCCAAAGAGACAGGGCACATTTTGCACCATCTTCTAAAATCAAGCAAAAGGCATCCCCTGGAAAAGTTTCAAGCTTTCTGCCTGCAACCCCTAAAGTTCTGAAGATCTTGCAAGGCTAGAGACATGGCAAATTTTGTCTCTGCCTCACATTTAACCAGACACCCCTTTACCTAGCCCTCTTGCTAGTTTTTGCTGCGCATGGTCTCAGTGGAAGGCTTGAACTAGACTCCTTTGGCATGTGTTAAAGCAGCTGCCTGCAATGCTGTACTGTAACAGTGGCATTGAACTGCTGTTTGGAACTAGCATAGCGGCCAAATATATGGACCTGCCATCATTTCCATCCTTTTCTCCCTTTTGCCCTACAGCCAGCACAGGCTTTTTTTTTTTTTTTTTTTTTTCCCCTAGTTACTTTGCAAACTGGGCTAAAGAATTCTCCCAGTTGATTTTGATCCCTGTTGCTGCACAGGCATTTGTGCTGGGATGAGAGAAGGAGGGAGCACTGCCGGGGCTGCGTCCATAAGCTCCGCATCAGTGCTGGGAGGGGGTTCATCCCCTCTTGGCAGGGGTGCCGTCTCAAGTATTCACGGGACCATAGAGTACAGAGTTTCACTTATTTGTCACTTCTCAGAGGAAATTATTAAATCAGTCTCTTGGTGGAGAAGAAAATAATGTGCTAATTCGGAGTCGAGGTGCCACTGGATTGTTTTGGACCTGGTTCATTTCTTAAGCCTCTAACTTTTCTGCAAGCAGATGTTATCCAATTAGCTTGAAGGCAGAAGTAGAGTTTCTTGACTTGCTTTTTTCTTTCCAGGCCAAATGCCTGGAAGCTAGGGAGGGAAATGGATGGCACTGGAATAATAACCACCTTCCCTCACTTTGAGCAGTTAAGACCTATTTTGTTTTCACAAATTCTGCCAAGCTGTACAAAAGGTGATCAGGGAGGAGGGGTGTTCATTTCTTCTCATTTAATTCCTTGATATGCCCAGGTTTTTTCTCAACCACTAAACAAAGCAAGCAGAGAAGAAGACACTTTGGTTTGTACTTTCCTGATAAAAAAGACTGTTCCTAAAACCTCTCACAGCAGTGTCTTCTGATTTGTAATGATTCATTTTTCCTTTGCTCTCCACTCTGAACCCTCCACCCAAATGAAGTCTCAGCTTTATGATATCAGCTGTCTGCTTACTAATTGGGATTTAGAGCAATGTAATCCAGTTGCCATGTTTTAAAGGAATATTTTTTGGTTTATCCTTAATAGAAATTTTATTTTCATAACTATTTCTCTTTTAGTGATGACCAGCAAAAGTAATTTGACCTAAGAAGCCATTCCCCTTTCTTTCCTGTTCATGCCAGCAGTACCCTTTGGGAGAGGTGATGGTGCAAAGATTTGCTGTTTCTGCAGCTGAGATGCATTTTCATGATCAGTAATGCAAGGCTCCGAGTCATATACAGTATATAGCTGTAAAGTTACTCATCCAGCAGTAATTTCACAGATACCTCTGTTGTGGAAAGTTCAGCCATGTAGCTGGGGAAGAATGGGACTTTAAAGCATTTCATATTCAGCCTGGTTTCGCTAGTGTGGACACCTGGGCACTGAAAAGTGTTTCCGTCTCTGCTTGCTGCACAGTTACCCCTCCTAAATGTGGACACCAGCAGAATCCTTGCTCCTCCGTCTTCTAGGAGTTTACAGACTAAACGTTTTAACATCATTGTTAGTCTGTGCTCCACGAGTTGTTCTTTCAAAGATTTTGCCTCAAGGAAAAATAAGGCATAGCTGTCATTTGAAATCTACTCAGGGTTGGCAAAATGATGGCATTTGTCACTTCTGCTCTCCATCTTCTTCAAACAGACCCTAGTGTGTGTCAAAATGGATATTGCAATGACTTCCTTCTTCTCCCTCTTTGTTCTTCTAGAGAATGCTGAGTAATTAATATAGTCTAAATATGTAATGTGGCACAGCCCCCTTTTTTCCCTTTGTGTAGTTTTTAAACAAGGAGGATATCAAGAGCCTACATGCATGAAATTTCAAAACCAGTTTGTTAAAAGAAAATCACTAAGAGATACTGGACTGACCAATTTTTTTAAGGGTTGGATCTAAAACAATTGGCACACTTGCTGTATGCTGCTGCGTGTTTCATGTCATTGACCTTGTCTCCCTGAAGTCTGAATAGCCATCATGTTAGTGACAGTGATGTGTCTGAAGGAGTCCTGCAATTATTTTAATATTTTGCATAATACCAGTAGAGTTCAATAATTAGTTTTGAAGGTTCAAATCCAATTAACTCCCTCCCTAAAACAGAAAAAATAGTGGAAGCTGGCAATAAATGTTAGCAGAGTGAAAAAAAACTGTAACATAATTTGTGGTGTTCCAGTCACTAATTATTTATTTCCCTTTCCCTCTTATTTTACAGGGCATGTTTTCAAGCCATTTTTGAGGAAATGTGGTGAATGTAAACTTGCTCTCTTTTGGGGGGGAAAATTTTGGTAAGTGATGCTATCTTGATCAATTTTGACTTTCAGTGAGAATTTCAGAAAGTTTTCTGGTTTAGCATTTTTCAGTTTTAATTTTTTTTGTAGCTGAGGGAGACACAAAGAGATACAGTTGATGATGCATGTTTTTCTTCCTCTGGTATGGAAACTTGAAGTATGAGAAGCACTGACAAAGAGCATGATGGGCCTCAGGGCAAAGAATGTGTTTTCATTTGCTCCAGTGGCATCTGCTTATTGTGTTTGTAGCTGTTCCATTCTGCTGAAGAGTGGTTGAGCTAAAACCTAGAGTAGAAGGAAGAAAAAGGTCCAATTTAAAAACAAGGAGCACCAAAAAAGGCTTGCTAGTTGTATAAAAGATCGGAAGCAAAAGCAATGCACACCTCCCAAAGTGGCGAGGGTGTCCAATCACTCCATCCATTCCATCCAAGTCTTTCCATCCATTCCCAGGACGTCTGACTGGCACACTTGCTGTGTGGAACTAGGATTATTTCCTTAGGTCTGAGAGATAAGATAGTTCATGCTCCTGTGTGCTATACCAGTTTTCCTATTCCTCCTTTCTGTACCACATGAAAAGCTTTGCTGCTTGTCTGGTTGTACTGTATGCAACATTTCCAGAGGCATTAGCTTTCAACAGACTTCAATCCTACAGTGCTGTGGGAATAGTGCACATTATGGGTGATGTATCTGTGCTGCTGAGCTGCATAGCTCTGAGCAGGAAACAGAGAAGAACAAGAGGCAATGAGTGACATGTCCAGACTAGTGGGAAGCAGTTCAGAGAAAACTCTTCCAACTTGCAAAAAAAGGGCAGCAGATCTGGAGCAGTTTGTAGGCTCATTTTGCTTTGCTCTCTAGGAGACCATCAATATATGCAGTTCTGGCTAGTACCGATCAATCACCATCACCCTTGGAAAAAAAACATGCCAGCAGAAGACTCTGTCCCTCCTTTCCCTTGGCCAAGCAGGGTGTTGGACTGATGTTTTTTCTTCAGGCAGAATGTGCAGATTGCAGATGAAAACTGGCTTATTTTCCACTGGCAGAAGACTTCAGAGTCAGATAGCCTGCAGGGTAGAAAACTAAAAATCAAAGACTGACTCTGTGAGAACACTTGGTCTTGTCTGCCATTAAAAAACCCCCAGATGTTATTGCATCATACAGAAAGATTTGGATTAGCTAGCAGATGTTTAAGTGTAGGTCACTTAGCCTTCTGCAAAATGTATACTCTTGAGAGTTCAGATAGATAAGAAAGATCAACATTTTAGAAAGAAGCTGGCCAAACAGATGAAAAGTCCTGCACAATTGTACCTGAATAAACCCTACTGGTGTTCATTCTTTCAAACAATTTTCTCTCTTTGGATTGGCTTTGCTTTTCTGACAGCTGTTCATGTTATAATTTTACACCTATATCCATATACTGAGAAATACAAAACCCAATTATTTAACTAGAATTTAGTCGTGGGGCCAAAGGTGAGCCCCAGACCAGAGCATGAGTTTATTAGTCCATGAAATTTTGTGGTGGCTTTCATTACTACAGAAGAGGATGGGATCTATATCTAGTTTTCTTTTTGATGGTAGTAATAATAGTTTCATCCTAAATGTTGTCCAGTTTCCTTACAGATTGGCTGATCTTCGTGTGGGGTGTGACAAAGCTATGGTGCTCACAGGTGAAGGAGAAGAGACATAATTCAGGAATAGTGATGCCAAGGAAAAAAGATCAGCAGATCTGGTAGTCACATGGTTGTGTTCTAATTTCCCTTCAAAGGTGCATCAGCTAAGACCAGCCTATAGTCTCCATGGCTGACCTTAATAAAAGAGCCTAGTTCAAGAGCTGCAAGGGGAAAGAGAAGCAGCATGTTTCTTAGAATCACAGAATAATTCTGGTTGGAAGAAACTGGAACAAACTGCCATCTTGTGCAAACCCCCACTTGAAACAGGTCCTATTAGGTCAGGTTGCTCAGCGCCTTGATTTTCAAAATTCAGTTGGCTGGAAACTCTACAGTCCCTCTGGGCATCTGTTATATTTGACCATCCTCAGAGAGAAAAAAGTGCTTCCTTGTTGCTGCTTCTTGTTGTTCAGTGTCTATCCGTGCAAACTTTGGATGTTCTCTGCCTGTGAGAGAGAAGTCTTGAAGAAGGCCTCAAAATCAGGAAAATTGCTCCTTGTGGCGCCAAGGGAATGTGATGCCACGCAGATGTATTCAACTTGCTAGTGGGGAAAAAATCCACTATCTGGTTCACAGAGGTTCTGCTCGGGTGATGTTTTTCAGCCTATAGTTGATGTTCAGCCTTGAAGAGCATGGCTGCTTGACTTGGTTGAATGATAAAACTTGGAAGAAGGTTAGCTGACAAACTTATGCTCCTGATAACTACCTGCTTCCCTGACTTGCTTAGACATACAAGTCAATGAAAAGAGGCACTTCTCACTGTTGGATTGCAAGCATCCTGGAATTTCTTCAAACCATTCTGGAGCTGGGTTTGTACCACTGTGTGCTACAGGATTTTGCTCTAGAATTTGTTTTCCTGCAGCCATTATAGTATGTAAACAGACTTTGCAAATTTTGGTTTTGCAAATGTTCGTTTCACTCTTCCCACTTCAATCTGTTTGCAACCTTTTATTTTGAGGTAGAATAATCTGAGACCTTGACTTTCTCATTTCTAAGGATTTCTGAAATATCTCTGATGTCACTGCATGTTTGCCTATGGCATTTCAAATTTCTGGAGAGTTTAAAAATAGTTGCAAAAATTATAAAACAAGGAAACAGTTTTGCCCAATCCCTGTCCCTAACCTACTGAATTCAAGAAGTACTGGACATCAAGAGAATATTTTGAATTTATCTTGACATAGCAGCTGAGCTTAGAGGCTCAGCAGTTATTTAGTCATCTTGTATCAGAGTCCTAGAAAAGGTCATGCAGCCTTTAGATCAAAAATTTATAATGGATTTAAGAGCTTATTAGAGAAGTATCCTGCCCCAGCTTGTGTTGCAGGCGTGGCTGCAGTGCCACGTTTGTATCATTCGGTGGCAGAGAGGTAGGGGCGAGGTCTTCCCCTGGTGCTCTGACCCACATGGGCTCCCAGGATTGCTCAACAACCTGACATTATTGCTTTTCTGTTTGCTGGTTTGTTTTCTTTAATGTTAATCTGAAATGGGTGGCAGGCGTTGGCCGAGTGGTGTAAGTCGCCGCCTGTGGAGCCGCCTCCTCCTCTGAGGACGCCGGTTCGAATCCTGAGGAACTCGCTGTCGCCGTCCGAGCTGCTCGGCCGTGGCAAGATGAGCCTCAGGAATAAAGGGGGTGGGGCCAGTTCCACGCACACTGTGCCTCACCTAAAAAATCCATTGCGCAGGCTTATCCCAATATCTTCGTTCGTGAAGTCTAGCCAACAACAAGAGAAGTATACTTGAATTCTGTGAAGGGACTCTTGGTTGAATTTAAAACTCCCTCAGCTAAGCTGTTGACAGTGTGAGAAGACTGCTCATTTGATGAGATATCTTTAAAGCAGCCTTGTAGATGCCAGAGCAGATATTCACATGGCACTGTGTGTCTTGCACTGACCATCATATGCAGCAGGTGGTCACAGAATGGCCACCCCTCCACATCAAATACTTAAACAACTGCACAGAGTCACAGGAAGCACAGCTGGTGTAGCCCAGAAAAACCTTGTCATGATCTGCCTTTTATCTTTTTCCTTAGTCAGACTGCTCTTTGCCAGTCCACACTCCCCTTGAAACTCTTGCCTTTCTTTTCATATTTGTAAGCATGACTTATGCTGTACAATTTGGTGTTCTGTCCCTGTCCATCTAGACCCTGTATTTGGTTGCAGCCATTAGGATCAGAGGAGGATAAAACTGAAGTGAGTAGAGTGACTGGTGTACAGAAAACCTGACCCGCCAGGTGTGCCACTGTGTGCTCACCCATTTCTCATGGATTTCCTCTTTATAGGAAAGTCGTGAATGTTTCAAACACAGGCCATGTATATCTCAGGGCCTGGAGGTCCACGGCTCTTTTCTGTCTGAATTTAAGCAGAGATACCTCCTCAAGTTCAGGCCTTTTTGATGTTTCAGCCAAAGTCTGAAATGCTGTGTTTCTATTGGCACGTTTCTCCATAGATTAGAAGCAACTGCACATCTTAAACAATGGCTTCAGTGACTTCCAGTTCAGATATATCATGGAAAATTCAGATTTCAGCTGCTAATACATTCATCTGCTATTTTGTTTTGGGGGTTTTTTTCCCATTAAGAACAGTCAGGTTTTTCTTCTCTGTTTTAAACAAAAAAATAGTAGTAGGTAATGATGGCTCTGATTTTAAGAAATTACATTAAAACAAATTTTCAGCATCTTTACATGTATTAAATTTGTTTGCCTTTAGAAAGATTGTGATGCCCTGTGCATTCTTGGGTATTTGATTTGTATGGTACAAGTATTTATATCCCTGATACCTACCAAAAGTGCTATTGAATTTCTCCCAGTAATTCTTCACACTTGTCAGATTTCTGATAAAAAGTATTATAGAGTGACTATATAGTATCTGCAAAGAGATTGGAATATGTGCTCTCACTGCAAAAAGAACCTGCTGTAACTTTTGCTTTATTACTTGTACTCTGCTATACCCACAAGAGACCTTGCCAGAATCATTAGCTGTTCTCTGTAATTAGAGATGACCTGGTGCATTTTGGTCCTATTTCTAGTAGCTTTCAGTTTTCCAGGGTCATTAACTTGGGCACTGATGTGCCTCATAGTGTGCTTCTGTTGCCTACTTTCATTATCTCCTCCTATGGGCTGAAGCTTATCTTCCTCCTTAGAAGAAAAGTGTGCAGAGTGCTTGAACATATTAATATATTTGGGACTTACCAATATTTGCTGTGCTATGCTTGTAATTGCTTCTATTTTAGTCTATTGCTTTTCTTCCAGTCTAGTCCATGAAGATGTGCATGTTGGTGCTGCTGAGTGTAGTAAATGTTAAATCTGGTCCATAAGATTTCTAAGGAATGCAGTTTGTCCCCTGCCCAGAACTACACGAGTCCAGTCCCAACTAGACTGGATTTAGTCTGTTCTCTGTGAAGCATTGTTATACTTGTGTTCAGTTTATTAAATCAGATAACCCTAACAGGTAACAGATAACAGGGAGGTTATGTTCCAGTCTCCTTCAGAAGAGATTTTTGTGTCTAAGTCTCTGTAGTTTTCCCAAGTATTTTCCTACATTTCAGTGGTAATTCATTTAATATAGCTTTTTTTTTTTTTGCCTTTTTTTTTTCCCCCTCTTTTTTTCCAACCTGAGGTTGAAGTGATCCAATTGTTGGAATTGCTCAGCAAAAAGAGAATTGGTCTGTGGGCTCTCTGTGTGGACGTCTCTCTTGCTGTAGCCACTGGAGAAGAAGTAGAGAAAGATGGTTAAGACAGTAGATGGAGCAGAACACTGCATGCAGCTGTACCTCCTACCTTTTTTATCTGGCTCAATGGCAGAGATGTTTGATGTGGATCATGAAGTTACTGCAGTGTGAATACCCATGATAGGATTTAGCAAGTGATAAATTGGTTGTGTTGTTTTACATCTAGATAATAAGCCCTCCAAGTGCTCTGTTGAAAGGAAAACATTAAATTTGAAAATTCAGGTGTTGGTTTAGGGAGTGTTACATCAACATCGCTGTTTTCTGTATGTGCGTTTGTGCAATTGATACAAAAGCTTCTCTTGCGTCACACAGGTGTGTTCTACTTTATATTCCCCTTCCCTGTAGAGAACTGAATACAAACATGTATGTGATACAGAGCCATCCAACCCTTTAGAAGTTCAGAATTAGAAGTGGCACAGCCTTGCACTTTGTTTCATGTCCGGCTCAGATAATTTAAAGTGCAAGTACAGCTTGAAGCAGGCAGGTCGCACCCAACTCGTAGGGGGATCCTGGGGTGTTGTAGGTAGAATTTAGTTGCTGGGAAGCATCACTTCCTTAGTGAGCTCATGCAAATTAAGGTTTCTTCTTCTTTTTTTTTTTTTTTTCCAGTGGTTAGTCATTTATCCTCGTTTGTCAATTTTCTGCAGAGATGAAAACACAAAGATTTCGCCTTGACACCTTGCGAGTTTATGGCCCAAATCACAAAACCTTTTGAGCTGTTCAAGGAGCAGCCAGAAGCTTTTCACAAGAATAAATCATTCCAATTTCCCATGCCTTGCTTCAGAATTAGCTTGAAAAATTTTGGCTGACATCATGCCAAAAATCCAAAACAGCAACAAAGCAAAGGGGAGAAAAAAACTCCCAGTAGACATCCAGCACTGAGAATATTGCCAAACTTGAGTCTGTTTGTGCCAAGTTTATAATCAGGCAGCAACAGGGTCTTAGTAGGTAATGCTCTTATCCCACAGCTAATGAGCCCTGCGGCATAGGGAGTGAGGAATGCTACACATAGAGCCTGATATGCTGTGTGTAAGACACAGATCATATCTGGGATTAAAAAGAAAAGATAGCATTATTTCTGGGCATCAGATAAGGGCCAGTTTTGTGGGCATTATTCTTACTGAAGGAATAGATGCTGTAGTGACAAATCTATAGGAAGAGTTTAAGGTGTGAGGTTGGATATAGATTTTGTAGTACAGCCACAGTGCTGCTTTACTTCTAGAGTTTCTTTTATGAAATACAGGGGGAGGGAGATGATCCAAGTAATTATCTGAACATTAATTCTCCCTCATCAATACTTCATGGATTTAATAGATTTTAGAGTTACAGTCATTTGGGAGATCATCAGCCAAGTTCAGTGGAGGTTGCTGAAACTAAGAGTACAGAAGGCATGTGTGTGTGATGCAGGATGCTGTGGTACCAGGATTTAATTGTCATGGGATTTGTTTAGGAGATTTCTCTGTGCTGTTTGTGAAAATTTATGTTGGGTACGAGATACTTTGCATATAGGCAAGTGATCTCTGGAACAGAAGTTTGGTATGTATCTCTAGGCACAAGTGTCTGTTTCCCACCTCACAGCTTAAGCACACTGCTCCGGTTCTTCACCTCTCATTATGTCTCACTCTTGCTTAAATGCTCATCTGGCATGCACATAATGAAACTGTATATAAAGGATGATGAAGAGGAGGAGAGATCTCACTGCAGATTACCAAAGCTGAATATTTTTGGGCATTGAGTTATTTATATTATCACTTTGCTAAGCTCGTAGATAAAAGAAAGCCTTGGATGCAATTCAGAAAAATCAAGAAGAGAAATCAGTGTAAAGATCATGCATTTGTGCATGTCTTGAGAACGCCTGCAGTGCTGTATCACAATACCCATTCCAAAATAAAATTTAAGATGGGCGGATCCCGAAGGCCAGTGCTCAGTGATCAGGAAGATTACTGCTTGACATTACACTCCGTTAGCTGAGGTGCTAAGCTGTAAGGGAGCACTCTGCATTGTTCTGCGTTTGCCCTGCTGGCAATGGTAAACATTTGCGGACTCCAAGGGGTACCGTACAAACCTCCACTGATCTGGAAGAGTCAGCTCTTCCCCAAGACACGTTATTAGGGAAATTGCTGATGGCAATTTTTAGAAAATATCCAGGGATCTTAAATTCATGACAAGTATGTGTTCGTGTTAGCTCTGATAACCCCAGAGCTAGCAGAGGTTTATACAGCCTTCTCGTAAATACTGTTTTGTCCTGGTGACCTTTATACTTGTTCCCTGCCCACCTATAGGAATGTAATATAGCAAGTCATATTGCTCCTATTGTTTCTAAGAAAGGGAAAATAATAAAACATTCAGCTGTGTAAATGTCATTCCTACCCAGCCCATTTATTGTTATGAGACAGGGAGAAGTCTGCTTTGAAATTTTCCCTCTGGCAAAAGCTTGAAAAACCTTGAATATTGTGTGCATCCTTGATCATGTCATGCAATGATAGTAGTGAGAAATATAAAATCTACTGTCTCATTCTGCTAGCATTTTGAATGCTGTGCTGAGAGTCCTTCGTTTCTAGTCATACATGGAAACATGGTTGGGATGGCTTGCATGACTGGAGTGCTGGGATGGATGGCTACAAGCACTTCAGAAGGGACAGACAAGGAAGGAGAGAGGTGGGGTGGCTTTGTATATTAGGGACTCTTCAGAGCTTGACAATACTGATAATGAGGTCTGGAACACATGTCATATGAGGAGTGGCTGAGGGAGCTGGGGTTGCTTAGCCTGGAGAAGAGGAGGCTCAGGGGTGTCCTTATCACTTTCTACAACTACCTGAAAGAAGGCTGTAACCAGATGGGGGTCAGCCTCTTCTCCGAGAGAACTAGTGGTGGGATAAGAGAACATCATCTTAAGCTGCATCAAGGGAGGTTTAGATTGGACATTAGGAGGAAATTCTTCACAGAAAGTGTGATTAGATATTGGAATAGGCTGCCCAGCAGGTGGTGGAGTCTCTGTCCCTGGAGATGTTTAAGGAAAGACTGGATATGACAGTGCCATGGTCTAGATGACGTGGTGGTGTTCAGTCGAAGATTGGACACAATGATCTCTGAAGTTTTTTTCCAACCTAATTGATTCTATGTGATTTTGTGATTTCAGACAGCATTTATTTACTGACATAACTTTTGTGCTTTAATTTAATCAGACTACATTTCTTACCTTGTATTTTATTTTGTGCAAAATCATGATAACTAAAGCAAGTGACTTTACAGGCAGAAAGATAAAAATTAAAATAAAAACAGCATGTCCACTTTGGTCCCTGGTTAACAAACCTTCCCATTCATACAGTTAAGATGCTAGATAGAAGGAAGACTCTGTGAAAGAAAGTTCAACTGCACATTGTAGAAATATGATTTTAGCTCATCTTTTGTCCCCTTTTGCTGCTTATCAAAAATTACAAGTTTGTCTTTTTTTTTTCAGTGGGAACCTACACCACATTATAGAGCAGTTATGCTTAGAGCTAGTGATTGCATCAGTGCACCAGCATCTGTTGCTGTGATGGGTGCTAAATCTGGTTAGCTGTAATTGGACTGAATCATCAGTCTAGGAAAGTCCTCATATTGCTATGATATTTGTTGCTTGTGCGTGACACTTAAGAGTTTTTGCCTATTTTTTCCCCTCTGCTAATTCCTTAATATTAGGGCATTAGTCTTTCTCTGCATGCCATTTACTATCAAACATAATCCCTTTCCCCCCTATTTCTCTCTGTTTACATCCTTTGATGAGAAATATTTAGGCCACTACATGTCTTTATTCTTGTCAGACAGAAGCTGATGAAAGATCTGTTACATGAAATTCTGCTCTATCTATAGAGCAGGATATCTAAAAATACATGTGTAAACATATAGAAAGCATGGAGACTGATAGCTGATAGATGCCATAGACTTTTCATTGTTTTCTGCCATGGTGATTATGCCAAATGTATTAACACAGGGAAACAAATTTGTATTTGAGTGAAGTGGCACATATTTTGGCTGGGAAGACAATGCAATATTCACAGTCTTATTTTTGAAGTATCCTTTGTGGCCGTTTTGGTATCTGCTAAATGCCTTTACAGAAACCCAAGAGCATTCATTCCACTTGCTTTTTAAAATATTTTTTCTCTTAAGTTTTGCCCTCCAACTGACTGTAATTACACAGCGAGGCTTAGTTTGAGTCTCACCACCAGCTTCCCTCTATGTCATTAGATGATGTTGGAGGATTAGCGCACACAGTTGCAAATTCCAGTATATGTCTTCATTTTCTTTTTTGTATTACACTGTTTATAAGACAAGTGTTTCAGATGACAGGGAGAGAGAGAGCCCACTCGTCAAAGCTGACAAAGTAGAAGGAAATCTTGTGTTGAATTACGGGGCTGTTTGCAGCACCCTTTGGCTCACCCCAAGGAAGTAAGAGCGTGCTGAAGACATAAGCTGCATTGCTAGTGTAAACCAGAATTTTTATATGTGGATACTAAAGTATTCATCATTTCTGTGTTTGTGCAGCATGTGCCTTCCATATGTGTGTCATCCTCTACACGTGGCATAGGTGTTACCCAGAAACAGTTACTTGGAGAAACTTGTCTGGTCATGCACATGGAATCTGCCATTGACTTTTACCAGCAATAGCAAATCTTGCTCGTAGCTGTGGTCCTGTCTTGCTCTGAGCATTTTCTCATGTGGCTTGTGCTCAGCAAAAGATGTAGCAGCCTTATCTAATATCTCTTGCAGCAGTGTACAGAGGAACTATGTATAGCATAGCAGGCCAGGAAGCAGCGCAGTTTGAAAACATTTCAGAAGGTGGATGGATGTTGGGAAGAGCTCTGAAGAGGGAGCTCTGTTTCCAGGCAGGGAGACCAAAGCATTAGAGCAGCTTGCTGTGCACAGCCAGTCGTCTTTGCAAAGAGCTCATGCTCATATTGGTTTTGTTGCTTTGCTTTGCTTTTCCCATCCAGGTTCCTTAACTTGCATCTGCTTTTATTCATACTTTCCTGCATATCTGATTTGGGTGAATGTATGTGAGACCTGAATTTTAAATTTTGTGGGAAACACAGACCTGCTACTCTGGTGTTGTGAGACCCCTTTTATAGCACCTTTAATTTTCCAGAAATCAAAAGCAAATTATGTTTTTACTTTGCGACTTGTATTTGAAACAGCACTGAAAGTCATGTGTATTGCGCGGGACTTCTAATTGCTGTATGAAATATTTCTGTTATTTAACATCAAAAGTTTCTATCACTGTATTAAATATTTCCTTAGTTGTGCTTCTGATTAAAGAAATAAAAAAAATTCCTAAGCTACCACTTTCAACCACTTCCTTTTCTCTAAGAAAACTCATCCTCAGTATTATGAGAGACCAGTACCATGCCAGGCCACCATCCTGCTTCAGCAGAAGCTGTAAGATTGCTGCTGTGTAAGGAATTTTGTGTCAAGTTATTGACACTGCTTTGCATCCACTGTCACCAGCAATTCTCATGGTATTGTTTTTGCAGAATATTTCTCCTGTTTTTGAAGCTACCCATTAATGTAGTCAGTGTCATCTTATGCTCTTTTTGTTTTGGATCTCTTATGTCTGGGAGCTTTATGGTGTAGCTTTAGGTTCCTCTGGATTGGAGATGCTTCTACTTGTCATCAAGACAAGAATTTTCCTTATTTAAAACCAGAAGAGTAAAGAAAAGAAAAAGGTAAAAGCACGACAAAAAAAACCCCAAAACTTTCCAGTTCCATAGTGGAGGAAGAAAACACCCTAGGCACAGCTGGCAATTAGTTGTATATTTTCTTCAGGTTTATAACCAGCTCTGGTAGAAATCTGTTCTTTGATGGACAGTTCTCTAATGATAGTGGACAGCAAGAGCAGCAAATTTAATATGCTCTGCAAGTCAAGGTTGGCTGAAGCACCAGAAAACTGTGAAAGTCTGAGAGAAATCCCCTTGGAGCTTGCTTTGTCTTCTCTCAACTTGCCCTTTCTTGTGTTTAACCAGTTTGAGGCCAGGTCATCTGCCCTAGGCTCATCTGTGTCAGTGGAGTGGGAGAGTGTGAAGGGAGCGGCTTTTTTTTTCTTTCTTTCTCTTTTTTTTAAACCCAGAACACATGAGGAAAACAACAGGCCAGTTGAAATCATGGTTGTTCATGCAAAGTGCCAGAGTAGCTGTCGGTCCTGTCAGAAATCTCTTCTTGGTCACTTTGGCAAGATACAAACTAGCAAGTGACTCTCCAAAGTCACTGCTGTGGCTACTCAGAAGGCAATGGCATATTTACTGTGTTAAGAAGTTTGGCAGTAGCTAACCATGTCCAGCAACCTCCAATTAAACTTTCTGCAATTTACAGAAGTAATTCCTTCTGATGTTGCATGCTGTAATCCTGCAAGGGTCTGAGAACATTTGAGCCATCCCAATCCCTTTGTTCAATTTTTATCGGTGTTGTTTATCTTAACATTAAATTAAGCCTTGAAAAATAGGATTCTTCAATGGAGCCCAGTTAAATCTTTTGCGAAGGGTGCTAAAGCTTGCAAATAACAAACTGACTCTGCAGATCATATAAATCTGTATTACCTCATCAGTTGGATAATTTAAAAACCTCGCTTATGTAAATGTATTGAGTAACCAATAGAAGGCTTAGGTAGGTGAGAAATCATACTTTTATGTACTGTAAATCATTTCACCTGTGTTGTGTTTGTTCTGGATGAAAAACGATGTCTGACTGACCGGGGGCTTCTCCAGGGAACTGATCCTCAAATCTCCCAACACCAATTTACCAGAACATCCTTGTGAAACCTCTTGAACCTTTTGGAGCTTCCCGTTTCTTTCTTGTTCTTTTCAGGACTAATGTAATTTTAGCAACTTCTTAGCAATTAGATTAGGCACAGGCAATTTCCTTGTAAAATTGCCTGAGCAGGTCCATCAGGAAACTGTAATAAACTTGTTGTGGCTCAGGGGTGTTTGGCAGAATAATTAAATTGGACTTCAGAGTCACAAATAGATATGGCGTTAAAAATCACAGATCTGCTAAAGTGGTTGGTTACGTTTCTACAAACAGAGTCTCTGTCATGGCCATATACATCTTCTGTTTGTGGTTTCTGCTGAAATCTGCATTGTTCACTTTGGAAGATTTAATTTTAAGTACATAGGATGATAAAGCACTTGTATCTCTTACCCACAAATGTGCCAACATTAGATTCATGTTGATTTGTGCCGTGTCTGTCTTACATGTTAATTTCAAAATAACACCCCTGAATGAGTTATAGAATAACATTATGGGGTATTTTAAAACAATACACCATGATGTTCAGGGATTTCAAGACAGAGGAAAGAGAACAGTTAAAGATTTCACACAAATCAAGAATCACCTTTGTGATCATCTTTCCAAATAAGCCTGAGAACTGTACAAACCTGACAATTATATTTCTGTGCAAGGTCTGTATTGATTTTGTGCAGCATGACACATTCTGCTAGGTCTTTGTGAAAAAGGGACTGTGCTAACCTCCTGCCCCTTCCCCTGGCAACCTCATTGCTTTCTCACTGCCTGTGTCTGGTGCCCCTACAGCAATCCCCGTAAACATCAACGCACCTTTCAACATCATTTCTCAAGCATTTTCATCATCATTTCAGAGAGCACAGAGAAAGCAGAGCGTCCCTGTTCACACAGAGACATATCCTTAAAATTCCAACCAATAGCCTGATTGCTAAAAAAGCCTGAATGACCCATGAGTAATTAGTACTCTGTATGTAGTTAATGAATTTAAAATGAAATGCCACTGGTGCTTGCGCTGGGTTTTGTTATGGCTTTGAAAAAAAATCTGGTTTAGTGAAGGCTCTCTCTGAGAAAGGATATTGATTCTTTGCATGCTGCCTGTGACAAAAGAGAAGCTAGGGGTGCTGTTTTCACGAAAGGTGGTGTAAATTTTATTATCACTTAGATCATGGGACTACTCTGTTGATTTTAGGAAAGCAGCCCTTCGATGCAAGGAGGAGCGTGTATCTTCTTATGCACAGCAAAAGGAGCTGGTGTGCCAGCGGTCTTGTGGGTGAGATAGGAACCTCATCTCCGGCTTCCTAGTCCATCATCCTCAATAATTAGATGATTCTGCCTCCCAGGCAGACAGATTACTTCATATTTTCATTCATTAATGATTTATCAGACAGCTCCTCCCCTAAAGGCTCATCTCCTCTCTTATACTCACAGCCCACACGCAACCAGCAACATGTAGCTGCCAGCTGGCACTCTGGCATTGGGAGAGCAAGCTGCTAGCCCTTCCCACATCTCCTGCTGCCCCCTCCTCACCTTCCGTCCCTTCCCAGCTGCTTGGCTCACCTGCCGACTCCTCAGATTGCACCAAAGCCATCAGATCTCCATGTATCCTGTCCTCCTATCCTCCCATCTCTCCGGTCTGATAGTTCATTGTGCTTTTACTATTTCTTTAATTAAACAAACAAACAAACAAACAAGCAAACAAACAAACAAAACAAAAAAACACACCTCTACTGTGCTGTGTCTTTTGTTATGTCATTTTGGTGAGAGGGTATGCTCAGTGGTGACTTACATTTTAGTTCCAAGTAGAGAAGAGAGGAGTGCTGAGGAGAGACTGAGCAAGCTGTGTCTGTGAGCAGTAGGGTGTGGGTTGGCAGCAGTTTCAGATTTTGCTATCAGGTGCTTGGCTCAACAGCTCTGTTGAAATCCCTCTCTAGTTGCCTTTGTTGAGAGAGTGATTTTTATCACATTGCAAAAGATTAACTCTATTCTCATTCTCTGTTCTGCTCCCAGGAATCAGGCATGCTATGAGGTCTGGGAAAGAGAGTCCAAATGAATTCTCATGATGAAAGGGGGAAAATCTAGAATTGTTTGCTACTCTCCAATTTGTCCACTGCAGGCAGGTTGTGACCAAGAGAAATGGGGGAGCAAGGGCTGCAGGATAGGAGGCAAAAAACATAAGCTAGGAGAAGAGGAATAAATGAAACTCCCTTGAGTCATTTATACGTTAATGTATAACTTTTGAGTTCTTAATCTACTCTTGGCAAGTGGTGACTGAGAGCTAATTTTCTCCCTTCCCTCTCCCACACCTTCCAGTGTCTTCAGAAAGGTCATGTGGCAGGAATAATAAATCTCATTCTTTTAATAGGCTACAATGAAAATTATGAATTGTGTTATAGATGCCTCAGTAGAGAGAAACTTACTGTTCCTAGGGTACCTATTTTCACTTACATTGTTTTCAAGAACTTTCTGAATTATTCAGGCCCCTCCACTTACCTTTTGGGCACAACTCTTTTAAGTAAACCAGTGTTAAAGGCATCAGGGTCCAGTTGAGCAGCATTGTTCCTCCTACAACTCGAGGACAGCTAGAGCCTGATACTGAGTGAGCTCAGGCTTTGTGGGAAGTCTGGATCTGAATCCAGACAGGATTATCTTTACTCGAGGTCTCTGAGCTGCATCTTTGTGCCACTGCTTTAAGGAAAGAGAGAGAAGGGGAGGGGGAGCACAGCCTGACACACATAATGGTGTCACCATTCCATTTTGTGCTGCAAGACTAATCAATTTGGATACCTTTGCCTTTGGAGGAGAGAGAGGTGCATGAGGACAGTAGGTGCTTGTTTTCTTTGGGCAGCCAGGTGTCTGGAAAACCAGTGTCAGCTGTGAGGGTGTAGGGACTCTCCTTGCTGTTCTGTGGCCAGAGCAGGCTTCAGATCTCCCACAGCAGTGGGTGGGAGGCCATGGCAGGGCTCTACTTACACAGGCTGAGCAGAGAATACATTGTACAGTGACTTAGGTCAGAATAGAGGGAAAACCCAAGAACAACAGCAAGTAACTTATTTCAAAGGGTAGTTTGTGAGCAGAACAGGGTCTTGGGACATGGGTCTTGCAAGTCCCCCGACGAAGGGCACAGCCCACTGGCTGCTGCAAGACCGGTGTATCTCAGAACTGTGGATGAGGATAGCGACCAAGATGGATAAAGCAGTTCCATGCATTAGCAGGTGTGTCAAAACGTCTTTATCTCAGTAAAACCTGTCAAACCTGGCCCATGACTGTCAACACAGCTAAGGGCTTGTTGCCCTCGGAGATTGCCATCAATAAATCCAAGTGTAAATTTACCCCACCTGACTACTTCATTCTCTGTTCTCTATGTGTGAAGTATGTTACCTTGTGTGTAGGTTGCAGTAAGTGTGCAAGAGGTTGCTGCAGTGTAGAGAGTGTGCACTGAATTTCCACCTAGTGCTAACTGCCTGTGGTAAATCACAGTTTGCCAGGCAGTTGTTTGTTTTTTCTTGCATCCCATCTCTTAGTTTTAGCACTTGTATTAGAGCATAGGATCTAAAAAAACATTGAAAAAAAGACCATCCACCATCGTGCTGTCAGTGCACCCCGTGCTGCCCTTGACCTGCACATCTCCTGATCCTTGTTTGTAAGTATAAGGTCCAGTACTTCATTTCCTATTGTCAGCCCAGTCACCTGTGTTAGGGAGTTACCATCAATGCACTTCAGGAGTCGCCTGGATTGCTTCAACCCTTGCTGATTCAGATTTGACATTTTCTCATGTTTAATGTATCTGGCTGCTATTTCTTTGTGCAAATTATTTGGTCATTTTACATGATTAAACTATTGAACATCATCCTGAAATTACATCCTGTGAAAAGCAGTTTGCAAAAGAAGGCTCAGTGAGTCTTGTATCAAAATGGAACAAGTAACCCACCTAACATGGGTTTTATTTCCTCCCTTTTTCTCACGCTTAAATGTAAAATAAGCATTATACTGTAGGAACGAGGGAAAGGCTAATTTGCCTCATTTGAATGTGAAAAGGAGCCCACATCCTTCCTGTGCCCTGCAAAGAATGCAGAAAGACTTTACAGAGAAAACAGATGTACTAATATGTATCACTTGTTGGGGGCAGGGGGAATCCAGGGTGCTGCCAATAAAGTAATCTGAACTTGCAAGAAAAGAAAAGCACCAGCATACAAAATATAGTTCTAGGAAGCTGACAAAGTTGGTACTGTTTTCTTTTGCTTACATTTATGCTCCTGGCAGTTGAAAAACTGCTCTGAAAGAAAATATACAAAAGAAAACATGAAGCCTCATTTTTCATGCTTCATCTTCACTGAAGATGGTTAAGTGCCCAAAATATAAACAAAAGGCAGAGGCTTCAGCCCAGCCATAGGGGAATCTGCATTTCAGAGTCAGTATTTCCTCACCAGAAGAATACACTACTGACATCATAAACAAAGCAAATATAACTTTTGGAAGTATCTCTTGATTTTATCTATATTTTATATACCTCTCTAACACATAAATATGAAAGAGCCGGTCCTGTTATCTCGCAAAAAAAATGCAGGATATGGTGGGGAGGGTTTTAATGGTCTAATGTTTTTTAGCATTGAAGATAGAGAGCAAATGATCTCAGGCGTTATTTCTACGGCTACGCCATCCAGATCAGAGGACTGTCCTTTCCTGACCCATCTGTTTATCCCTGTCCAAGAACTTTGGCAATGAGTAGTCAGCACTGACCAGTCTGTGAATCCGCTGCTGCTCGTAACTTCCCAAATTCAGCAGCTTGCCTGATGCAGATTTGTCCCTGTAGCAGTTTAGAGTGTCTTGCCAGCTTTTAGCTTGCAGACAGGAGGCAATAGCATGTGGCCATTTATAATTTATTGTATGCATGTATTGTCAGTCACGGTAATAAATAGGGATAAGTACAGGAGAATGCTTTAAAATTTCCTCTTGAAAGGCTACCTCAGACTTCCTATCTTAAAAACTGGTTTTGCAAAAGCAGAGGAGTGAAGCGTAGCAGTTACTCAGATTTCTTTGTTCAGCAGTTTTAGCTGGGCAACATCAATGGGTGGGTGCAGCACTTCATGAGGATCCTGTGCTGTTTTCGTAAATGCAGCACAAGAGCCATTTACTTACAGTCTGCAGGACTGAGGTTCCGGACTACAACAAAGACCCTTCAGAACTGATATTTCCTGTCTGATGTACTGTTTGCACCTTTGTGAGGTCTTCTTGATTTGCACAAGTTTTAAAACTGTAGCACTTACACACAAATATTCAGCCATAGCTCAATAATCTCGGAAAAGGAAATTTTAAGCCCACTTACCTAAATCACTTACATGAATGTGAATGCAGCACAAAAGCTTGAGGTGTTTGAATTACAGTTTAACTGCTGGCTTGTTTGTGGGATCAGGCTAAATAAAAACTTGGCCTTGAACTAATATCTCTGTATTGGAACAAACATCTCCAATGCAGCACATTGTAGAAGGAAGGAAGCAGAAGAGAAATTAGATCACCTTCCTGCATTATTTCTTGTAAGTGCAGTCTTCTTACGTATGGAACACACATTTCCTGTTGTAAAAATACCGTAACAGCCTCAGTAGCCAAACAGCAGATAATCTACTGTCGCTGAAAACTGGAGTCATGTTCGACGAGCATGTTTACAGGGAGGTATTTGAAGACTGAAGATAATAGATTTTCTCGTGGTCTGAAAAGATACTGAGTGTGAACTGTATAACAACTGCTGTGATGGTCATAACAACTGTAGCTTTACATTATGGAAGAAATAAAGGACTGACTCTATGCAAATGGCAATGTGAAGGTATGAGTGGTTTCGGTTCTTGCTTTTTTTTTGTATCATCTGTGCATTTAGACAGAATCATGTGGACATCTTATCCTCTCTTTCTCATCTACCTTAATCATAGAGTGCAGGTGCTTTATTTACCTCTGCCTACAGTAATACAGGTTTGTACGCATTTTTCACAAGTTGTCTTACAGCACCATAAAGTCCCAGCTGCATGAACTGTGTGAGCTCTGTTTTGTGATAGCAACCATGGAGGTCACAATCCAATTCAGTAACAGAGTTATCAATCATAGAATAGTATGGGTTGTGAGAACCTTTAAAGTCCATCTATTCCAATACTCTTGCCCTGGACAGAGGGCACCTGCCACTAGACCAGATTACTCAAAACCCCATCCAGTATATCCATTTTCAGTTAAAAACTGTTGTCTCTTGTCCTGTCACTACAAGTCATGGTAAAAAGTTTATCTTCATGTTTCTTATGAGCCCTCTTTAAGTTTTGAAAGTCTGCTATAAGGTCTTCCTGAAGTCTTCTCCATGCTGAACAATGCCAACTCTCATCCCATCTTCCTAGGAGAGGTTTTCTAGCTCTCTGGTCATCTTTGTGGCCCTCCTCTAGGCCTGCTTCAACAGGTCCAAGGTCTTGTACTGGGGACCCCAGAGCTGGATGCAGCCCTCCAAGTGGGATCTCATGAGAGCAGAGTAGAGGGGCAGAATCACCTTCTTTGATCTGGAGGTCACGCTTCTTTCGATGCTTCCCAGGATATGGTTGGTTTTCTCTGCAGGAATCACACATTACCCTCTCATATCCAATTTTTCATCCATCAACACCCCCAAGATCTCCTCCACAGGGCTGCTCTCAGTTCCTGCATCCCTCAGTCTGTACTGATCCTGGTGTTTGCCCCAACCCACGTGCAAGACCTTGCACTCCATGTTGGTGTATTTCATGAGGTTCACATAATCTCACTTCTCAAGCCTGTCAAAGTCCCTCTGGATGGCATCCCTTCCCTCCAGCATGTCAATGGCACCACTCAGCTTAGTGTCATCCACACACTTGCTCAGAGTGCGCTCAATCCCACTGCCCATGTCATTTACAAAGATGCTGAGCAGGACAGGTTTAGATTAGATATTGGGAAGAAATTCTTTACTGTGTCAGTGCTGAGGCACTGGATCAGGTTATCCAGAGAAGTTGGGGATCCCCTTTTCCTGGAAGTGTTCAGGGCCAGGTTGGATGGGGCTTTGAGCAGCTGGTGGAGCGGAAGGTGTCTTTGTCTATGGCAAGGGGATTGGAAATAGATAGTCTTTAAGGTCCTTTCCAACCCAAACCATTCTATGATTAAACTGTTTATAATTCCTGATGCTTTGCAGTCTTAAAGCCCTTATTGCCTGATCATTACAAGATATACACAGGTCCCGACATATCTGAAAATATTCTGTCGCTTCTGATGCTCAACCAAGCTATGGACCACAACTTGTGGCCACATTCTGAAGGCAGGTCACATCAAGGGTGGTAGGCGAAGGAGGACAGAAGTCTGTTTTGTCTTTGTGTAGGGGTGGTGTGATGTTCCACAATGTTAGCTTCAGTGGATGTAACACATATCTTCTCTGAGAGGACGCTTCTTGTGGACATTCAGAATGGTAACTTCTATGTGTCTCTTGGTCATGGTCAGATAGCAGATGCAGGCTTTTATTGTGGTGGAGTGAACCACACAAATAGCTGCAGAAAAGTGAAGTGAGAATCCTCACAAGGCTTTCACTTCTTGGAAACACGCCAGACACACAGAAGGGGAAAGACTTGGGTGTCTCATCTGGTTTTTGTGTTATACCATTGCAGACAATTTTTCTACATGGATTTATGGGGAAAGGAGCTGTAGGAATGGGAAAAAAAGAAAAATAGTGAGTAGCAGAGGTGGAGGCCTTTCATAGGAGAGGAAGAAAAAGAGAGAGGAGGGAATGAGCTTGGGATCTGTTCTTTGTTCTGTTTTCATTGTGTAAAGTTGACGTACAAGCTATGTTCAGCCCTGGTATTTTCCCTCATGAGTTCTAAAAAACTGTACCACTGCTTTGTGGGGTTTTTCTCTTTTCCTTTTATACAGAAGTTATTTAAGGGGCAACAGCAACCAAGTGGAGAAGAAAATCTTTAGCTTAGTCTTTGATTCTCAGCGTAGACATTGTGACATCCTTGATCTTTGATGGTTTCCTACCATAATTCATTTTTCCTGTGCAGAAAAGTATTCCCAGCTTCTGTTCTTGCTGTCCCTGCGGAGAAAACATCAGTGCTGCCTTGGTGTTCTCTGACATCAAACTATGCAGCCTGAAGGTTGCTAGAGCTTGGATATTGGAGTGGCAAGGCAGGAGGGTTTCATCCTGACAATCATATTGAAAGCAGGTCCACACAGTCCCCTAAATTGTAGAAGAATGGGGGAAAAGGAAGAGGAGTGGTTTGTTTTGTGGTGAGAGAATTATATTAGGAACTCTTTTGAATGTACTATAGCCATAAAGGACTGAATTAAGCAGTTTCTGGGATTTTAAATTAATATCGTCTATAGAACAGATGTTTCATGTGTGTTATGTGCAAAGAGCAGGTTATATATACATAAGTCACATAAATTTAAACTATGAATGAAATGCTGTGTATGCATCCACACGCTGCTTCAGAAATCTTTGTCTTGCTTCTCCCTCTTAGACAGCATGTATCAGTGTTGCTCCTGAGAGGTAGGTATGTGTTTGGCTAGATTTTAGGTTGAGCTCTGTTTTCTCTCATTGTTTTCTTCAGTGGGGAAAGCAGATTGGATAAAACTCTTTTCTGGTCTCTGTTGACATCAGCACATTCGATCTGCCTGCGTCCAAAAGAATTATGTCAAAGCAATTGGCTGCATTTGTTTCTTAGCGTGTTCTCCAGCAGCACTGTCGCTTGAGGGTCAGACTGGAATACATTAAACTGGAATTGGGGCAGAAACTGCAGCCAGCCTCAGGTCAATGATGCCTCTTGAGATTTGCGAAAGTGACACTTCTGAGGTTCACTGCATTAAATTCCATAGAATTTCTGTGTCTAGTCTGGGTGAATTACAAAGGCAGATGGGATGGTTAGTCTCCCATTCTCTCATATAATTCTGTGTCTGGAATAAAAGGACAAGCATTGCATTTGATTTATTTTGTAATATTTAAAAGAAAAGGGTTTTTTAATCCATGTATTAAACCACTTTGTTTCTATGTAGTTTCTGTCATTTATGTTGAGGAAGATTACCACAGTTACTTCATCTGTAAATTTACATTTGTGGAGTCTAGCTTCTGTGATCCTTGTAATGGTACATCTTTTGGCCTGAGCAAGCCTTTACAAGGCTTAAAAACACAGTTGCATATGATCTTGAGAGAACATCCTCATACTGTAGGATGTAGCTGGGATTGTGCCAGAGAAAGAGGGAGAAAAATGCATTCAAAAGGACAGAAAATATTAAGATGAAAAAATGCACAATTTAAACCATACTTTTGCAGGGTCTGATTCATCTTTTATTAGTAGCTCTGAAACCTCACCCTTGGTTAGCTTTCCCAAAACTTTTGCTCTGTTAATGACTAAAGACTTGCCAATCAGTCTTGAGAACTGCTGATAGGAATACTAGATATAGCAGAGATGAGGTGGTGGAGGTGTGTGTGAATGCATGTACACATACATATACACACACCGCACTTGGCCAGGCTTTCTTTCCCCCTAAAATCTCACAAACTCTTGCTTTGGTTCACTCTGCAGAAGTTTTGTACTCCAAGTTTACTGTTTCTTTTATGTTTGTAACATAGCACGAAGATTTTACTATGTTGTGCATGCTGTGTTTTAGCAGGCATCACTTACTGAGACTGACAGCAACTTTGAAAAACATTTTTCCCACCTGTTGAAATATATGTAAAAACATAATTAAATATAATTAGATGTTTGTTTGAATTATATTAATTATTATATTATTATTAATTGAGTCCTGAGCTCAAGTGATTGAGATTATTTATCTGTTTTATTTGCAGAATTTACACTGCAGCATTCAGTCATAGGTGGGCTCATTCCAGAAGCTTAAAATGAGGTGATACCAGCAACTGGCACAAACCAGCCAGTTCCCAGCCTTCCCACTTCCCAGCCTTCCCACTCCTGCACATTGATAGGATTAATGCTTTCTGGCTGAAGGCCCAGGTTAAGATAGACAGTGCTGACAAAAGCTTGCACCACCTCCTTAAAAAACACTAAATTTAAATATTGGCAGGCTATGGGATGAAGCATATTCAGTCATCAGGTCCTTAGGAACCCACCTGCCCAACCCCAGCCTTGGGACAGAGCACCAAAAGATTTCTTGGCAGCACCCGATTCCCTTGGCGTGAAGAACGGGAGGGAGATGTAGATGTCCTGAGTGACCTGGGAGGTGCCTCCAGGAGCTCACATCCATTCATCGTGCCTAAAGGCACTAACTTATTTTCCTGAAGAAGGTAACTAGTCCAAAAATCCATCCTGGAAGGGTGAATTTGGGGCAGGAAATATCTGTGAGATACAGAGGACTGCTTCTCTCAGCGTAATCCTCTGAGGTCATCTGTGGCTGGGGGATGCTGGGATGAGATCCCAGGCAGATCCCTGGGATGAGGGCCCAGTAGCAGGCAGCAAATGAAGTGGATTGCTGAAGCACAGAGTCGTCAGTGATCTCTCAGTGGCAGAGCTGTAATAACACCCTTCAGTTTCCTGAATGTGGTTTCCTTGACATCCTATTGTGAAGAACTTTGTACAGTGAGGTTTTGAGTGGAGCCAGGTGCTAAGAATTGAGAGCCTGCAGATCCTGCAGAAGACAGTTGGCTGTTATCTGTGCTTAGATGGCATCTCATCCCCAAAAGGTTGGGGTTTCCCCTGGAGATATTTTGTAAGCCATGAGCAGGAAGGCTGCCAGGATTACTACCCTAAAGAAGGAGTTTTTGTGGATGGCAACACAAAGCACAGTGTGACGCAGTGGCCACTCACCTGACCTCCAGCTTTAGGCAGACAGTAGGTCTCACCTGCAAGAGCTCCCACTTGCTGCCAATTATCCTAAACCATGTGTGTGCATCCTTTTTAAATCAAGCACAGCTACTTTTGCTACTTTGCAGAGATAGAGAGTACATCACAAACTATTATGTAAAGGGTTAATTACTAGTTAATTATGCATAACAGAGCATTGCTGAAAAAGCAGTACAAAATTGTCTGTTCACAGTCTGTATTGGAATAGTTTTCAATTCCGGTGCATTTTTCACCTTTGCTAGATTAGAGCCTGCTGTTGCCAAATATATTTATTGTATGAATATTGCTATACTGTGAACAAAATCACAAAATACCCTTTAAGATTTTTTGTTTATAACAAAGGCTTCTGCCACCCAGTGTTTTCAATCATTTAATTTCTCTTCCCCAAACACTCTTCCAATTTTTCCGATGCTTTTCTGTAAAACGGAGCAGCAGAACCTGATATGTTATTCATGGAGCAGAGGAACAAGAATCAAATACAACATCGCCATAATTTACCTACTCATCTTTTGATTTTCATTTGTTTGTACAGCTGAGGCTTGCATTAGCCCTTTTGGCCACAGCCTTGCGTGGGGAATTCATGTCGAGCTGATTGCTTCCCAGGACCCCGGGTCTCATATTCAGTCTCTGCTTTGGAGGATAGAGTCCTCTCTCTCCCTCTCACCCTGTAAGTATGGCCTGTATTCTTTATCCTAATAAGGTGATTCTGTAGTTGGCCATATTAACACCTAAACTGGTTTCTCCCGTCTTTCTACAGATCCCAGTTGCTCTGTGTCAGCCTCGTCCTTCTGTGGTTTGTTTTCTGCTGTCCCAAGTCTTGGGTCTAACCACAATGGCTTAACTTTAATCCAGGTCACTGAGAAGGCTATTAAATAATAAAAGGTTGATCACCAATACCTGTGGAAACCTAATAGGAACACATTCGTTTGCTATTAACCAGTTTGCCATTTACACTTACACTTTGGTTTCCTTCATTTATCAGCTTTATAACTACTTTTAATATGATTGTAGACTCAGAAGTGACCTTAGTATAAAATAGGTTTGAGTTTTTTGCCTGATCTCATGCAGTGTGCTCTCCACCTATGGAGTCCTGCTCTCCATGTACAGACAGAGACACTCCATTCAGGCTTCAAAGCATTCGGTTTTGTCATAAAGATATTCTACAGAACAAGACAAATTACTTAGAGTTGTAATATTGTTAACAATGCTGCCTTCATCAAGTGAACTTGTAATTTTTGCAAGAAATTACATCAAATTAGTTTGACAGGATCTATTTTCCTTAAAGCCAAGTTAATTGACTTTAATTACAGAACTTCAGAAAAAATTATTAATCGAGGTCTATGTTGGTTGTTCTATCCTCTGTGAAATACTGGAGACAGTCTGGTCTGTATTTACTTTTTACCCTTCTTAAACAGTGGTCCAGCATGAGCCTTCCCTCCTGCCCCTGGTCCTTCCCCAGTGACCCAGAACTGCTTTAGATGCAGCTGTAGCAGCTCCATGACTAGCTCTCTAAAACCTTCTGAGACAAGTTTATTTCTAGCAACTAATCTGAATCACGCAGAATTGTTTATCTGCTGCTTAACAACTCCTCTCCAGGGGCTACTGTGGTGGGAAGCTATTTCATTATCATCGTGATAAACAGGTCATCCAGCCTTTTACCTGTGTGCCAGTCAGAAATATTTTTTATAACTCCTGTAGCTGTCATATTGTTATAAACTGTTCTCCCATTTTGATTCTTTGGGATTCATCATTCATAGTCTATTTAGAAAATTAAAAGATTGCACATCTGATTTTATCTGCCTTAATTTTTCATACCATCTTCTTGATTCCTCTATATAATCTTTATTTTAGCTTTTTTACTTGTTATTATCTTTTTCTCATTCTTCCTTCATGTATCAGTTTTGTATAAAACATTTAATATGTTTTTTCACTTCCCTGGTTAACCCAGATTTTGGGTTTTCTCGTTGTGTGTTATTTTTATCTAGCCCATTTTCATGGTGGTAGCACTGTAGGCATTTAGGAAATACCTTAAACTACTTGCAGTGTCAGCAACTTTCTGTAAGTTCTACCTTCAGCCTGATTTGATTCCCATTCAGTCTAGTTTTGTGAATTTACCTCTCAGAAAACATGCACTGTGATTTTCATTTGTGTATATATATAAAGAGCATATGTTCATACATATAAAATTTTGCTATTCTGAGTTTGATTGCAGACAACATTAGCAATTTGCACAGGAAGTGTTGGTCCTGTTCGGTCTAAACAAC
The DNA here is from genome assembly GCA_013399695.1 of Formicarius rufipectus. NCBI lineage: Eukaryota > Metazoa > Chordata > Aves > Passeriformes > Formicariidae > Formicarius > Formicarius rufipectus. The sequence continues at coordinate 198,512 of VXAU01001368.1, forward strand.
CAGTAACCTTGTGGTTTGTGATCATTTCCGCCCTCTGAGACAAAGTGATTCTCTGTGGGGATGCTCTGCCTCCTCTACTGAGCCACATATGACTCACAGGTACTCAGGTGTAGCTACATCATGGGACCAGCAATGAGTTGTGCTTGTGCTGGCACTGCAGCTCCTGCCCATTGCAGTCTCTGGCTGGAACAGGAAGCAAGTATGTGAATCATCCTGTGCATGGTGTGGTTGTGTGACCACCACCGGATTTAGCTTGTGTGCAGCGGAGTTTAGCTATGTCCTACAAGCTATCCATGTTGAGGTGCTCATGCTGTGAACTGCTTCTGAATTCTCTTTCTCCTTTGGTGCTGCAAGGCCTATGATGTCTGTGACTCATTTAGCTAACTGGAAAGAGTTTTATTTCATGGGGTTAGGAAAGCTGATCTTTCTTTTAAATTAAGAATTAGTAACTTGTTGTTTGTAGCCCTTTGGAAAGTACAAGAATGCTTTAGTGCTAGTAACATAAGGTCTCCAGCATAAGTAACACAAGGGGGAATTTTGTACTTCTTGTATATAGGTGTTGAAGAAGTCCATCATCCCTCTGCTCTCCAAGATTATTTACTTCCAAGTTATCAGTCAGTTAGACAGGTATTATTTGTGACACAGAGGGCCTGTCAACTCACCTCTTCCATTTGGACTTTTGAAATAGGCTACCACTGTTTCTGTTAATAATATAATAATCTAAATGTAACTATTATTTTTCAGTATTATTTTGCACCTTGCTACTTTGCAGGCAGAGGGTTTATCCATTTTTTTCAGATTCTTGTAATTAGCATATAGGCAACTGAAAGGGGTCATCTTCTCATAGCCTCTGCTCTAGTTACTATTGTAATGGTCAATAAGGTTTTGTACTGCCTGTGCTTGTTGTTGCTTATTTAACCCAACTCATCTGGCCAGCCTGGCTTACAAATTGTCTATTTGTTCCATATCATTCTGCTCGTGAGGATGATTGGAGCCATCCTCAGGGACACTTCGGGTCAGTGCTTTTCAATTGCTCTTGCTTGGAGAACCAAAAAGAACTAAACTGGGGAGACCATGCCAAGAGTGAGGGGGAGCTCAAGCACCGCCAGCAGAATGTTGCCACAGCATCCAGTGGATGTGTATTTGTTTAGTTATACCTGTGCTATGAGCTTATGGGCCACCCAGTGACTTATGGACCCTAATGCTCTCTGGAGTACCAGACAAGGAACACCATTCCATAGATACTTCTGCATGTTACGTTGAGCAAATGTCCACTTGGACAAACTTACTCACTCAGTTCTGGGTGACTAATAGGATCTTCAGGTGGGTTTTTGAGCTTAGCAAATGTACCTTCATTCACAAACCAGAATTAAACTACAATTTCTTCTCCTAAGCATGTGAATCTTTGAGAAAGAATGAAAGAGGGAGAGAGAGAAACAAAGAAATCAGACTTCCTCTGGCTTTAGGGAAGAGGCTTTTAAGAAGACTTATCATCTGCTCGTTTGGTCACTTATTGTGTAATAGAAAACCAGATTGAAAGAAACTCATTCATCCTCCTGAGAATGCCTCCAGAAGCAGTGACATGCCTGGCAGATACTTGTTTAGCCTTCATGTTGCCTTAGGCAGTCTGTTCCAGGTTGTTCTGCTGTCCTTGCCAGTAGAAAGGATTTTCATCCCTGATACCTAGCCTAAATATCCATTATTTCATTGTGACTTCCTGCTGAGGCCAAAAGGGTTAAAGTAGGAACTTTTATAGCTGTGCTGAGGAGATTTCAGTAACTTCAAACTAAAGGACCAGGTTGTGGACCTGTAGCTTAGACTTACTACATGTGACCATCCCTTGCAGATCATTCCCTGACCAGTATGTGCAACGACCTCAGGTTCATGATGAAATCAAATTAGCTCTTCTGCTTGCCCTCAGACGTGAGCATAAAGCTCAAAAACAGACCTACCACGTGGTTAGTGATACCTAGGTATTTTGATCAATGTAAAGGGTACTCTAGCTGTTTTCTGGCTTCCTTTGGAAAATTCTCACTAACCCAGCAGCATCTATTTTTCATGGCTTTTTAAGCCTTATTTTTTCTGACTAACAGAAGGGAAAGAGACAGAAAGAAAGACAAAGAGAGACAAAGATGGGCAGGCCTTTTGGGGCAGAGGTCCATATGTAGCAGTTTTTGGTACTACCTCCTAGAGTCCCTGAGGTAGCAGTAGGAGGTAGACAACCTCCTTGGGCTTTGTGACACTGCAGAGTCCACTCTGAGCTGAGCAATATTGATCCACCTTTGGAGGCAGAGGTACTTTGCTGTGGGTCACTGTTCTGCAGCAGAAGCCAAGGAAGTGGAAAGTATCTATTCTTTCTCCTCCCATTCTTTAAGATTCTGCCTCAGTTCCCCTCCTGTTATTCATCTTCTGCTCTGGTGATTGTCCCATCCAGCTTTGTGTAGGTTATCTGTGCTTCTAGGGGTGTTTACCAGCTCTTAGGCCCTTGGGACTGTATGTTATTGAAAGGAAGTGGAGACTGACCATAGACTTGCTAGAAGGCATCCCAGGTGGCACAGCTGCAGCCTGCAGTAGAACATGAGGAGCTGCTGTTGGTAGGGTAATTAGCAAAAGAAAGTTGAAAATCACTGGTCTTAGTGACCTCATGGTTGGACTGTGTGCATCAACACTGTCTCTCTTCTGTAAGAGGGAATGCAGGGTTCAGAATTAAAAAGAAAACCAGTGACGTGAATGCGCTTAGTCACCACCTCCCACCATCAGACTGATGCTTACCCAGTCTCTGAACAATGACTTTGCTCCAACTTTTATTGCTGGGCACAATATGATGTGATGTAGAATATCCCTTTGGTCAGCTGGGGGTCATGTTCCCTGGCTGTGTCCCCTCCCAACCTCTTGCCCACCCCCAGCCTACTTGCTGCAGTGGCAGAGCGAGAAACAAAGAGAGTCCTGATGCTGTGCAAACACTGCTCAGCAGTAGCTAAAACATGGGTGTGTTATCAGCATCATTTTGGTTACAAATCTAAAGCACAACAGAGTTCAGAATACTGTAAAGAAACTTATCTACATCCAGACTCAGTACGCTTACCTAAGTTGTCATCTAGCAGTAAGCTGTCATACACTGAAACCACAGTGGCAACAGCTAGGTTTGAGAAAATAGGTCTCACTAGAGCACTCTGGGGGATGTGTGTGTGTGGGCAAGCACAGGCAGAGTTTTTATGTCTTCTCATTACTGATGTAGTCAGTACCTTCAACACTCTGGTCTCTCACTGGCCTTTGTCACAATGTGGTTGCCACCCAGTTTGGGGTGTTTGCCTGTAAAGCACCTTTGTTATTGTGGACGAGCTACAGTGATGGTGAAAAGACTGTGGATTTCTTTGTGGGCTGACCACAGGCAAATTTTCGCTTGTGATTATGGAGGAGGATTTTTTTCCCCATTGTAACTGGACAAATAAGGGATTTAAAATAACACTTCTAAATTAGTAGTAGTGGCAACTAGGTGAAATGAGAGCCCCTTCGGGAGGGAATAGGGTCGTAAAGGCTCTCTGATTTGAGACTCAGCTTACTCCCTTGCTGTCATATCCTCCAAGGCCTTCAGTCACAAAACAGAAATCAGACAAGGCAGAGAAGAGGTTAGTTTCATTCGTGCATGGGCAAAGTGAGGTGGGGAGGGTGCAGTGAGGAGTTTTTTTGAGGGAAGATCTTTTTCTATGCCTCTTTCATAGTCCACAGTGGCAAACTGGCAGAAATTCTGTGCTGCTTCCTTCCCTTTTCCCCTTTTCCTTCCCTGCCCATCCTGATTCACATTTTGCACTCTGCTCTGTGCCACTCCCATACTGCAGGTCAGATGAACACCCATTAATTCTGGGTAGTAGATTCTAAAAATAAAAATTGAGAGAAAAAAAATCAGAACAGTGTGAATCAATCTGCAATCATCTTTCTGTTCTCTTAATGGGGGAAAAGAAAGAGGAAATCAGTGGAGACACTGTTTCACTACTTCTCTTTCCAAGACAAAATTATTCTGGCAGTTTTCTCTTGATACGGGTTTTCTAATTTTTATACTTAAAAGGCACTTTAAAATTTAGGTGCATTAGCTCAAAATGCTTCTGCAGACCATTCATCCACTTCTCCCTGCTCATGAATAGAGCTATGACAAGCAGCCTGATGAAGAAGGAATGTAGCTTGAAATCACACTATTGAATTTACATGATGTTCTTGTGTTACTCCAAACCAAGGACAGACCCATCCTTTGAGGGGTATAGCTACAGACTGAGCAATGTGTTTACTGTGTGTAGCTGCTGCCTTTAGCTGTTAATTTCAAAGCTTCCTGTAACTCATTTTAAAGATTAAAGAATAAAAAATCCTATATGCAGCTTTTACTCTGACTTGTCCTTTGGTTTATGAGCATAAAACCTGCAGGCCTTCCCTCTCAAGTTAGCTATATGAAAGCCTCTTTCTTTTAGATTACAAATGGAGTTTGAATGTTGGTGGGAAAAGAAAAAAAACACAGAACCTTTTCTCAGAACTGATCTTCCTGTGCTGCCTTTTTCTAGGGCATCTTTTTCTTGAAGTAATAAAAGCCCTGAGACAGTACAAGGCATAACTCAGTCACTGTAACTTTAAGAGATTTCAGGGTGAGCCTCTGCTTTGATTGCTTCTTGTGTTTTGTTCTGGTTTAGTTTTGCTGAAAGGGTTGTATCACAGAGAGTGGTAGAGAATTCACTGTTTTTTGAAAAAGATGAGGCCATGACATTCACAGACTTGGCTGGCAAAGAAGCTACAGAAAACCAAAAGGGTGGTGACGTGTCCTTTTGTAGGCAGTTTGGAGAGTTTCCTTTCTCTTTTTGGATTGGGGAGCTTTTGATTTTGGCTGCTCAAACAGCAGGATCATGCTAATGCAGCTTCTTGTGGCCTTGCCAGGTGACCTCCCCACGAGCCAGCTACCAGCCAGTCCCACTACCACAACTGTCCGTCAAACAAGCACCACATGTGGACGTGGTTATTGTCCCTCCTGCCCAGCTGCAATGCTAACTTCCTTTTTTCTTCTCTAGTTTGTAAAATACAGATCAAATACCTATGTGGATAATAAATAGATGATCTGGGTTGCAATAAATCTCTTGTTGGAGGGGGATCATACACAGGGGCTCTGTTTGTCAAGACACTGCTCTTTCTTCTTGGCATTGAGTGGCCACCCACCCTGCCCCATGGACAACTGTGCTCACAGCCTCTGGCAGTAGCCAGAGGTCTGGTTGCAGCTCAGTGAAATTCTTCAGCGTGTGCCTTCTCTTTGCCTGTCCTGACCCCCAAGGCTGGCTGAAATTAAACAGGCAAGATGAAGCCCAAACCTTCATCTTTCATGACTGACATTTAGTTCAGGTCCCAAAGGGGAAAAAGAGGGAATGCAAGTACAGGGCTATACTTCACAGACATGTGTTACAACCTAAACCTTGTCTGTAATCTCAAGAAGCTGTCATTTCTAGGACTGCATCCCCAGTCACTTGGTAATGGGGAGAAACAGCAGGGCAGAATATGGCACTTCAAAGCTCCTTGCAGGATCTGCTCTTCTCATGGCAGCAGGAGCTGCTGCTTTTCCTGAACTGCTCCCACCACCATTGTAGAAGACTTCCAAAGCAACTGTATGCTGACAAAAAAAACAATAGGAGGAGCACTCCAGCACTGCAAAAGACATTTTCTTTGAGCCAGAGCACTATGGCAGCAGGGGCTCATCTAAGACTGCTCTTCCTACTCCTCCAGCCATGGATGTCCATTGACACTGGGCAGTTGCCAGACTTTTGACTGCTACATATGAACAATTAAATTACTGGGCCTTTATGATCAGCTCACTAAACGAGAACCTGTGAGTGAACCATTAAAGGACTCTGTTAAAAAAAATTTAATGCAAGGCAGGAATTTTTCAGTGTTGTTTTGAAACATAATTGATTAGAAGTTTTGCCCTGGTGTTTCTTGCCTTTTGTTCAAGAATTTCACATTGTTTATGTGAGATTTTCTGCATATCTTTTACAATCAGAGGACATTCAGTGGTAGTACTGGGTCTGATTTACACATTTTGATGCTGTGAGATGGGTGTGGTACATTTGCAAGAATTTTACACAAATCTCCAGCTTCACTCAAGGCTGAACCAGATCTATCACACTGTGGTAAAGTTATATTCTTTCTAGATTAGACACTAGTATAAGGATTATATGTATATATAGTAGCCTGCAACCCACAACTCTGAGAAATAATAATGCCAAAGAGTTTGAATTATTTTGAAGTATTTGTTGTATCTTCTTGACCTGCTTTATTATTCTTAAAAATTGTGGATTCACTGGTTAAGCTGGAATGAAGGCAGTCCTCTAAACAGACCCAGAGTTAATAGATAAAAGCAAAAATAATGGAATAAGTGCTGCAATTTTATTCCATCTGTTTCATTTGAGTTGGCTCAAAACTGACAGTATTAATTCTAGAAATCCAAAATGCTCCCATCAGCATAGATGTGAGTCAGAGAGAGGTCAGCAAGCAAACAGCATGAGAATTACTGACCTATATAGACTAGTTTTAAGTGCGTATTTGTTGCCCAACTTGGAATACCTTCCTAGTGACTTGTGATAGTCAAAGTGGGTGAATGAGACTTTTCTGAAAATTGAGGGGTTTAATGTGTCTCAGGCTTGTGTTTCAAAATACATACTCCATCAGATTCTCTCTAGGGAGCTACGAGTAGTGGGATGAAAAGTAAGACATTTCAACTTCGGGGTAAATTTCTGTGTGTTGATTATTCCCCCCATCCAACTTGCAGGAGGAATTCCACAGAAAACTAAAGTCTCCTTTAAAAATCTTTGTGTTTCTTATTCTTGGAAAGCCTTTTTTGTCCTTCTCGCATCTTCGTGGTAACTCGGAATGTTGCATTTTGAATATAAAATTCTACTGTAGCTCATAAAATTTGGCTTATTTGATGTCACAGACTGATAGTTCTCTGGTGCTTTCAGCAAAACATAACACACCAAAAAAGATGTCCCTTAGAGAATCTATTTTTCACAGCCATGTTGGATGCATCCCTTGGTTTGATTAATAACCATGTTGAGCACAGAGACTGAATAAAAGCCAAGGACTTTGCACTTCTGATTCCTTTTTAACATAACAATTTCTTAACTCAACCTCCCTGCTGATACTTGCCAGACAAGATTTGTAGGATTTGGTCAGAAAAAGACAGTTGATGGTTACCAGTCATCCAGCCTTTCCCTTTCTTGTCCTTCACTGAAAGAAGGTGTCTTAAAAAAATGTACCATCAAATTTCATTCCAGAGAAATCTAACAGAAAGGAGGATGTGCCCTGCTGGGTCTGAACCTGTTCCACATCTCTGCAGCAGTTTGGACCTCTCTCCCATGCTAGTCCCTTTTCCTATGCAAGGAGATGGAGAACAGAGGCTCTGACATAGATAAAAGGGGGGAAGAATAGACGGGTTTTCTCCTGCATCTTCCTCTACCCCTCAAACATTTTTAGGACCGATTTTCTCTTACAGATCTAAAGAAAACAGGTTCTGAAGAGGTACCATAATTCAGAGTTTCAGCTGTGAGTTGCAGAATTGTAGAATCATAGCATGTTAAGGGACTGGAATGGACATTAAAGATTATCTAGTCCCAACCTCCCCTCCCATGGGCAGGAACACCTCCCAATAGACCAGATTGCTCATGGCCTTATCCAACCTGGCTTTGAACACTGACAGGGTTGGGGCACCACAACCTCCCTGGGCAACCTGTTCCTGCATCTAACCACCCTCGCAGTGAAAAATTTCTTCTTAATATCTAACCTAAATTTCCCCTCTTTCGATTTCTACCCATTACTCCTTGTCCTGTAACTATAGTTCCTGGTGAAGAGTCCCTCTCCAGCTTTCCTGTAGGCCCCCTTCACATATTGGAAGGTTGCCCTGAAGTCTCCATACAACCTTCCCTTCTGCGGGCTGAGCAGCCCAAACTTTCTCAGCCTGTCTTTGTAGGGAAGGTGTTTCAGTCCTCTTGTCAACTTCATGGTCTTCTTCTGGATTGCTCCATCAGTGCCATGTCTTTCTTATGCTGAGGACACCAGAACTGTGCACAGTACTCCGGGTGAGGTCTCACCAGAGCAGAGTAGAAGGGGAGAATCATCTCCCTTGACCTGCTGGCCACACTTCTTTTGATGCAGACCAGGATGCATTTGGCTTTCTGGGCTCATGTTGAGTCTTTCATCAACCATTACCCCCACGTCTTTCTCCGCAAGGCTGCTCTCAGTCATGTCTCTGCCTCTGGGATTGCCACAACCCAGCTGTAGGATCTTGCGCTTCGCTTTGTTGAGTTTCATGAGGATCTCACAGTCCCACTGCTCAAGCCTGTCAAGGTCCCTCTGGATGGCATCCCTTCCCTCCAGCACATCACCTACACTACACAGCTTGGTGTCCTGATGCTCTGAAGGAGTGAATTTACACCAGTCTTTCTCCCATCTATATGCTTACAGCTGCAGTAGCTAGACTAAGTAAAGGTTAATCAGTACTTTTTGCTTTTCAGATATTGTGTGTTACAGCTTTTACTTTCAAAATAGGAGTGTTAAAAGAATTTTCCTGGTATTCCTGGACTTTTTGTAGGATTTCATTTACTAGCTGAGGACTGCTTTTGTTTTTTTTAATGAAGTATGACTTTACTGGATGTTTCAGTTGTGGCGTATATATTGTATCAAGAACTAACAGAAAAACGGAAGGAGGCTGATTTACAATAGCAAGAATGTTACTACATCTCCTTAGCCTTACCTGAAAGGTGCTATGACTATATAAATAATTAAAATGATACGATTAATTTTGTATTTTAGTTGACTTCAGGAGGAGACTACTATTCTCGTTAGACTGATGTTGGATTGTGTGCAATGCAAATGTTGGAGTCCAAGCAATATAGTGAGGGCAGGGAAGGAGGCAAATCGCATAATGTTTATTTTCATTTGTCACTAAGGAAGTCTCAAAAGCCATGTAAGTGGGTGTTTTTCAATGTTTTTATGAAAACACGTTTTATATTGCCCATAAAAACAGAATTTTAAAATAAACAAATGCATCTTGCTTCTATTAGAAAAGTTAATATTAATTAGGCCAGTTACATACGTTTTTACAGTCCCAATGTCAAATTATGATAATTCTGCATGACCCATAACTCACACATCTGAGAAATGCTGCCTTTCCTATAAGATGCACAGCATGTTGGATGAAAAACATTGTGTGCTCGTCTCTAGAGAGTTTAGTGTAAAACAACTCCAGATTTTGTTTGGTGATCTCAGAGTTGGCTGAATAGCTCCAGCCTTCCACAGCTCCAAATACTGACATGCAGGGAGATGAGACTTTTGGATATTAAAAGCCTGCTCTGTGACACTGAAGGAGATTAGCTTTTGGAATCCATTCATTGACACAAAGGCCAGTGTTGAATGGAGGTTATATTTATTGTCTATGAAACCCCCGAGTAAGCTGAAATCACTTTAGGCATGTACATGCACACATGTATTCTCTCTCATTTAGCCGACTCCCCATGATGCTGTTTCTTTGAGCTGGGAACAGACAACTTTCAGAGTCTTGGCTTGAAAAGATGTGTGAATGTAACACCCTCTGTCACATTTTGCAAGAGGCTACAATCAGGCAGTCTTTATACTTGGATTATCTATACACTGTGACACTGGGAGGGGACAAGTGAAAGAAAAAGCCCATTTTGTCAATCCTTCACTTTGTATCAAATTCTCTTTCCATGTGTGCTGCTGTTGCCAGCAAAAAGATAAAGCAAGCAAAAACCAAATGGAAATCAAGAAACAGACACTTCACTGGTTTTCTATACGTGTCATACATAGCTTAAAAAAAAAAATAAAAAAAAAAATAATTTTTTTGAAGCTAGCAAGATGCATGTATACTACTATCTCCTTGTTTATTCACTTTTTTCAGACGTAATTTATTGAGCAGTTTTGTTTTTGCAGTTTGTCATTTTAACTTTTTCCTCATCAGTGTGAAAATGAAGTGTGTAGGGCTGTCTTGTCAGCAGTTGTAAATTTGTATGTGAAACATTCCCAGATTTCAGTGGTGATTTTTTCCCCTGCTCAGCTGAATGTGAATGAGCAATGAGAAAACCCCTCTCCCTCCCACTGCTCTCCCAGATTTCCTGTTTTCTATCTCTTTTTTCTTTCTTTTCTATTTTTTCTGTGAAGGCACATAGGGAAAAACAAGATAAGAAGCAGAGCTAGGAGGAGAAAGGGAGGAGGTGATAGAATTTCACAAGGACGTAAACTGTGAGCCAACAAAAAGGCTGTGAGATTCGTTTCTGCTTTGAGGTGAAGTATGTTGCAGCACTTGCAGCTTTTAACCAGTCTGATTTAATGGCTCACTTTTCCCTGTTGGGATGGTCAGCCTCTCCTTCTGCCTTTCCTCTTGAGCTGGGATTTCTCTCGTTATATCTCCCATGCAGCATTTGCTCGCTACCCGTGTTTTGCTCTCTGTGCACTACAGCCGCACTTTCACAGATGTGCAGCAGGTCCAGGTAGTGAGCCCTGGACTTATCCTTCTCACCCAAAGCCTCTTGGATTCTGCCCATGCTCGTAGCAGTGAGATGAGCCACTGCCATTCGGGGCTCTTGTCTTCCATGTGTTCCTACTTTGCTCCCTGGAATTGCACATGGGACTCAGTTCTGGGAGGAGCCTGGAAAACCCGACTGACTTCTCCAAAGGGTCTCCAGAGCCAGACCATCCTGCTGTGAAATGGTAAAAGCAGTAGATGTTATCTTCTGCAAGCATAGCTGATATGAAGCTGGCTGGGGCACCTCTGCACCCATTGTGCTCCCTGTGGGCTCACCTGGAGCCACTGCTGGTGCTGGGCATGCACAGTACTCTGCATCTCCAGTCCCAACCCAGCTTCCAGGGTGAGCAGAGGCTGAAGGTCAGCACAGCTGCCACACCAGTAGCAGCAGCAATGTGTTTTGCAGCCTCTAGGCTGCAAATCCCTTGCCCTTGATCTGTTGTTGCTATAGTTTTCTGAGGGATCCCTACACATGCCACCTGTTGCTGCAAGTGCAGACCCAGGAGTCCATTTTTCTCTTCTCCTGAAAAAACTTAAACATTTTGATGAGGGAACCCTGCTGAGTGGATGTGGTGTCTTTAAGGAAATAAAAAGGTGCGAAAAGGGCACTTTTAAGTTAGGCTAAGAGCAAGGGAGGGTGAATCTGTGCTAACTGCAGGTGATACAGCTTAGGGAAATACAATAAAATTTCAGAATCACAGAATCATTTATGTTAGAAAAGACCTCTGAGATCATCGCATCCAACGTTTCACTGATCGCCATCTTGTCAACTAGGCCATGGCACTAAGTGCCGTGTTCAGTCAATTCTTGAACTCCTGATGTCCAGCCTGAACCTCCTCTGCTGTGGCTTAAGATCATGTCCTCTCATCCTGTCACTTGTTGCCTGGGAGAAGAGACTGACCCCCACTTGTCTACAGCCTCCTTTCATGTAGTTGTAGAGAGCAATAGAGTCACCCCTGAGCCTCCTCCTTTCCAGGCTAAACAACTCCAGCTCCCTCAGCTGCTCCTCATTGGACTTCTGCTCTAGACCCTTCACCAGCCTTGTTGCCCTTCTCTGGAACTGCTCCAGCACCTCAATGCCCTTCTTGTTGTGAGGGGCCCAGAAATGGGCACATTCAAGGTGTGGCCTCACCAGGGCCAAGTACAGGGGGACAGTCACTGCCCTGTCCTGCTGGCCACACAATTGCTGATACAGGCCAGGATGCCATTGGCCTTCTTGCCCACCTGGTCACACTGTTGGCTCAAGTCCAGTTGGCTGCCATCCGGCACCCGCAGGTCCTTTTCCACTGGGAAACTTTCCAGCCACTCTGTCCCCAGCCTGTAGCACTGCCAGGGGTTGTTGTGGCTGAAGTGCAGGACCCGGCACTCAGCCTTGTTGAACATCATGGTCTCAGCCCATCAATCCAATCTTTCCAGACCCCTCTGCAAAGCCCTCCTACCCTCCAGTGGATCAACACTCCCACCCGACCTGGTGTTTTCTGCAGATTTACTGAGGTTATACTCCATCCCCTCATCCAGATCATCAGTANAGTCCAGTTGGCTGCCATCCGGCACCCGCAGGTCCTTTTCCACTGGGAAACTTTCCAGCCACTCTGTCCCCAGCCTGTAGCACTGCCAGGGGTTGTTGTGGCTGAAGTGCAGGACCCGGCACTCAGCCTTGTTGAACATCATGGTCTCAGCCCATCAATCCAATCTTTCCAGACCCCTCTGCAAAGCCCTCCTACCCTCCAGTGGATCAACACTCCCACCCGACCTGGTGTTTTCTGCAGATTTACTGAGGTTATACTCCATCCCCTCATCCAGATCATCAGTAAGGGTATTGAACAGGACTGGACCCAACACTGATCCCTGGGGACACCAATAGAGACCAGACACCAGCTGGATGCAGCACTGCTTGCCAGCACTCTCTGGGTCTGACCATCCAGCCAGCTTTTTACCCAGTGAAAAGTGCACCTGTCCAAGCAGTGGGCTGTCAGCTTTTCCAGGAGAATGCTGCAGGAGACAAAGTTTTTGCTGAAGTCCAGGTGGACAACATGCACTGCATTTCCATCATTTCCTAGACAGATCACGTGGTCATAGAAGGAGATCAGGTTGGTTGGGCAGGACCTGCCTCTCCTGCACCCACATTGGCTGGGCCTGATCTCTCGGTTGTCCAGTATGTGCCACATGACTGGACTGAAGATAATGTGTTCCATCATCTTGCTGGACACCATGGTCAGGCTGACAGGCCTGTTGTTCCCCAGATCATCCTTCCTTCCCTCCATTCACCAACCAAAATGATGCTTGTTTTTCTGAACAGGCTTGTAGAATAACTGGAAGTATCTGCAAAGTGTAGGAAATACACTTCAACAGAAGTGTTTTTCTGTTAATTAGGCAGGTTAGCTGTGGGAAGCAGGTATCCAGGCTGTGGACTGTCATAGACAAGCAGGGAGCTCTTGCATTATTTTTCAAGCATTGGAATTGTTGAAACATGTTTTTTCTGAATCCCATGAATTTGTCAAAACCAATTTCCCGTGTTGATGTTGGGGTAAGGCATAGAAAAGAGTCAGCCTGGCAGCTACAGTAAAATCAGGAAATTTAAAAAAGTATAGGTTTTTTATTTACCCTAAGTGACAGATACAGGTTGAAATCTGAAAACAAATATGGGGGGGAGAGGGGGAAGGTACTATTTCTTTTTTTCTGTTCTCTGGATTTTCTCCCTGTCTATTATATATTTAGGAAAAAGTATGTCTAGTAAGTCTAGTTTTTATACAATTTTTCTTTTGTCAATGCTCTTCCAGCCCCACTGTTTAGAGCATGTTGTTTGTGTGCCAGGTTACATCTAAAGAGTCACACTAAAGAGTTCAGATCGAGGATGCATCCAGACAAAAATCCAATTCCCTAGATTCATCATACCCAGCTTCAGAAACTCAGGTTTTGTGTCTAGGTTCACCTTGAGTCAATAGAAAACACTTCAGTAACACCAGTACATGGATTATAAAATGTTAGAGTTAGTAGATGAAAGGCAAGATCGGGTAACAGAACTAACCTCCTTGCAGGAGTGCTTCTAAGATGTGGTGAATCACCCAACATGTAGAGAGAGGCAGGCACCTAAAATTAAGAGGGATTGACCGAGGCCCTGATAGTGCCCGTGACTGTGCTGAACAAGAGGTTTTAAGAATTAAAAAACTTAGAGCAATCTTTTAAAAGCTGTATCCTCTTGGTTTCATCCTGTCTGGGATCTGGGCTTTGAGATGCTTCTCATTTGACATATTAATTCTTCTGGGATTTTCTGTAGTTTCTTAATGTGTGTGCCTTTGGCAGCCCCACCTTCTGCTCTCAGAAGGTTTTAGCCTTCGGTTTATTACTGCATAAAAGGGCACTTCCTTTTGTTTCAGTTGTACCCTCTCTTAGCTCCCTCCTACTTTCCTTTGCTGTAATAACTATTGTCTCAGTGTGACTGCTTTTCTGCTTGCCGTGCAGAGCTCCAGCAGTGGTAGAAGGTTGTCATCTTTAGGTGAAGTCCACTCTTGCATAGTTGGCAAGGTCAAACATGAACCATGAGCCAAGTGCCTTGTTCTGTGTTGTCAGGGGCAGACCTGAACGCCTCCAGCTGCACTTTTTTTGCCGAGTCCTTTGCCTACCAGGCATGCCCTCCTGGTGAAGGGTGAACAAGAGGGATTTCATCCTCTTTCTCCCTCAGTGCAAGCTATAGCCTGGCAGGGCAGGGCAGAGATCTGCCACTACCTCAGGAGCCGGCAGGACCCCCTTCCCCAGGCCTCAGTGGGAAACTACCAAGAAAGAGATTTTGTGTGATCTTTTTTCCCAAGATGTTGCTGTTTATAGTCAAACCATTGCAGGTTTTTTTCAAAGTACATAACTTTTGAGCAGTGAATTTGATCCTCCTCATATGTGGGTTTGGGGGAGATCTGGTGAGCATCAACATATGAACACCTGTCCTTCTCTTGCTCTCCCAGGATTTTAGATAATGGGCTGTGTGCAATGTAAGGATAAAGAAGCAACCAAACTGACTGACGAGAGGGATGGCAGTTTAACTCAAAGCTCGGGCTACCGCTATGGGACAGATCCCACTCCGCAGCACTATCCTAGCTTTGGTGTGACTTCAATCCCAAACTACAACAACTTCCATGCCACAGGAGGCCAAGGACTGACTGTGTTTGGTGGAGTCAATTCCTCCTCTCATACAGGGACACTGCGTACAAGAGGAGGAACAGGTGAGTTTGAAAATTTTATTTAGTGAGTGTCAATCACATGCCTACTGCAGAGGCATGACTGTCTCAGCATGCTGCTTTTGGGGAGAGTTATGTCTGAAATAGTGCAAAGAACTGAAGTAGGGGTGGAGCTGAGTATTCAGCGCTGCCGTTGGTAATTTGCAGGTGTTAGTTCACCGTAGGGGTGAGAAATTCTGTCTAAATGCCCAGTTGGGCTAACTGCCTCGTCGCTCTAGCAGGGAATGGAAAGTGTGGGCTGAGCCCCCTCGAGCAGTTAATTTCGCTCCTCAGCAACCTGAGTAGTTTACATGTGGCTTAGCCATCTCATCTCTCCATGTTCCTTTTCCTCCTGCTTTTTGTGATAGACTATAACACACCTATCTTTTTCTTTAGGTGTAACTCTTTTTGTGGCACTTTATGATTATGAAGCAAGAACAGAAGATGACTTGAGTTTTCACAAAGGAGAAAAATTTCAAATACTTAACAGCTCGTAAGTTTCAGGCTTGAGAATGTGCTTTTTAATATTTTCAAACTTAAAATGTTTACAATTATGTGTGCTTATGGTATTAGTAAAATCTGGTGTTGGATAATCAAGATATGAATGATTTTACTCTATGGTTGCTTACTTGTCCTGGCATTTAGGGCATTTTTGCAAAGTGCTTTATTGTTAAGGGAAAAAAACAACTTCAACCACATGCAGCTTTACTTCAAAAATAAGTGTGAAATTGTGTGAATCACTGCTTACATTTTACAGTAAGCCCACATTCAGAACTGAGACTACCGGCTCTGTACTCTACCAGTAGCCACAGAAGTTCTGCAAGGCAAGAGATAACACTTTTTGCAATCTGTTGCAAGTATCTCTACACAGAAATTAGCTAAAAACTGATTTACAAAAGAAATGTTATCCAGACTCATGTGCCAAGTTTAAAAGCATTTTTCCTTTTAAAGGTAGGTGATGCAGTCAGAACACGCCAGGAAGTTCGGTTACCATTGTGCAGTTGCATCTGACAGGAAAAACACACTTCTATCCTGGAAATCATCAGCTTAAAATTAATTTTATCAACTGCCCATAGAAAAAAAGTCCCTTAGCAATTTAAAAATAACATCTAAACCTCACCGTGCTACTGACCTATATCTGAACATCTTGTAATTCTTGGCTAAGAGCATAAAGTGGCAGGCTCTCTGTTATGTTCGGTATTGCTATCACGTAGGGGTAAAAATGGGTTAACAACAATGTCACTTTCTAAAGGCTTTTTGATATTGGTCTCATCTTTTTTTCTTACACTATGTGACACTGAGGCAAATCCATCCCTGGTGCAACGTCTGTTAATTTTGATATAACAACTGCAGGGTTGGAGTTGGCTCAATGTGCACTGAAGTTAAAAAAAAAAAATCAGGTAATTCTGTGGAATATTTCATGAAGCTGAAGAGCTTTGATGTAGATGAAAGCACAGGAGCTTCAGTTATGACTTGTACAGAGAGCAGCAGTTTAAAACCTTTCTCCTTCTAAATTAATGCTTTAAAACAAACCCTTTTTTAACCAATCATCCGTTTTTGTTCACATTTCCTGCTGCTTTCCTAACCTTGCACAAACTATGCCATACCTTAAAACAAGAAGTTCCACACATTATAAATACCTTACATATGCCAGTTTATAAAATCACAAGGTGCTCCCGAGGACTTGCAGAACAGTCATCCTTGGAGTGAGTGAGGCAGAGAGATTCCCCTACATGTGGGCGGCTGCAGTACATGCATTTTGATGCAGGTAATTACTGCCTGGAAGAAGGTTTTCTAAGAAAGCAAAAAAGACCAACCATCCACTGGTTTTCATGTAGGATTATAGGAGTTCAGTACCCATTGTAGTCAACTCTGCTTATAGATGTGGACCTGGCCCCACTCCTGGAGCAATGACAGCCAGGCTGGGGATCTCCAGAAAGCTGCCTTTTTGTAAGAATACTTCCTCTCTTCACTTATATCAGAAATTATATGAAAACTCATTTTTTGACTGTCTGGCAATGCTGCTTGCAAACAGAAAGCATATATGTGCATAAAACTGGTTTGTCTGGAGTTTCTGGAGGGATTTGGATTTTTCTTTAGTGCTCAACAAATTAAAATTAATTTGTACTTTGGAGTAAACATTCAGGGCAGCAATACCTGAAATGGTATACAGGTATCCCCATGATTTGAAATCAGAAATTATACTAAAATCAATCTGGGGGAAAAGGGTACCTGCAGAGTGGTCCAGAGCAGAGCCTGACTTTGGGGCTCCAAAACATTCGGCCATGCCCAGCATCCCCATGGCCACTCCCACACACCCTGTCTAGCCCCATTGACTAATTTCCTCCTACCTCAGCTGCATGTCTAAAATTAAGAGCTGAGAAAAAAACCTGCATTCCTCCTTTCTGGCAGTGCTTTGAGAGATTTAAGCTTCTCTATCGAAGCAGAGGGGGTTGTTCCTGATGTGATAATCTGCGGGCTTGCTTTCCCTCCCTAGATATGACAAAATACCTCCATCTAGTGGACTCTCTGCACATTAAAGAGAAGAAATTGAATGGTACAGTTTATCAACCACAGCACAGCATAATGTCTCAGAAATATTCTAGAGCAGCATATGGGGGAAGGGTTAGCACTTCAGCTGGTAAAATTAGGGATGCAAGTAGATAGGGCCATTTGCCTGGCATACTAATGCACACAAGGTGTATGAAAATAGTGTCAACTGCCAGCCTCTACAAGAGCTATTTGTTCTTCAAGTTTTTTGAACTGTAAAATTGGAAGCATCTCCTTTATGACTAATCACAGCTGTTTTCTAGTTGGTTTTCATACAATTCATGCTCCTTCAAACTGTTAAAGTGGGGTTGAAAATTTAAAGTAAGCACTCACCTTGACACAACCTTTCCTGCTAGTAGTAACTTAAACACTGTTTTCTGTAACTGCTTGCTTCCAGAAGAGGCTGATTTCTCCAACCACTTTTGATAATAGTGTTTAATTTAGTGAACTCATCTCTGTTTTACAGAGAGGAGAACTGAGAAGCAGTTTCTAAGCAGTTCAGAAATAAAAATGAGAATGCTTATTATTAGATGTAGGTGTTAAACATCGATGAATCTGGTGCTGAGAATGAAACACAAATTGCTAAATTCCAAATCATTACATCCTGTAAAAAAGCTGAGAAATAAACTTCTCTTAAAGCTGCACATCTTATAGCAATGCACATTCTCTGAAAGGCAGTACCGTGTCCCACTGTGCACACCAGTGTAAGACAAAAATTCATGCTAAGCCTATGAAATGCTGCCTTAAGATGGTCCTGCATGAACCTCTTCACATTTAAATGTTGTGGGTCCCTTTCAGCTCAGAATATTCTGTGATTTGGTGATTGTGTAATAGTTTTTGTAAGTATTTGGAAATGCAGCCTAGTCCTTTGCTACTTCAGGTACCTTCTCCAGGTGGCCAGCAGAGGGAATCTGGGCAATGAAGTGTGATCCTTAAGGGTAATCTAAAATGATATGTTGATAGATGGCTTTTTGATATCTTTGTGTTTCGGATTAATTATGTTTAAAATTAGCAGTGAATGTGCTGTGACATTGTGTCATGGTTTAACCCCAGACAGCAACTCAGTCCCACACAACCACTCCCTCCCTCTCATCATGGGTCAGGGAAAGAATCAGAAGGGTAAAAGTGAAAAAACACATGGGTTGAGATAAAGACAGTTTAATAAGTATAGCAGAAGTCATGCACACAAGCAAAGCAAAACAAGGAATCGTTTACTGCTTCCCATTAGCAGACAGGCATTCAGCCATCTCCAGGAAACCTGGGCTCCATCACTTGCAAGAGTCACTTAAGAAACAAACACAATCACTCTGAACATCCCCCCCACCTCTTCCTTCTTCTTCCCCAGCTTTATATGCTAAGTATGACACCATATGGTGTGAAATACCCCTGTGGTCAGTTGGGGTCAGCTGTCCGGGCTGTGTCCCCTCCTAACCCTTTGTGCACCTTCAGCACCCTCACTGGTGGGGTGAGAGACAGAAAAGGCCTTGATGCTGTGTAAATTCTGCTCAGCAATAACTAAAACATCCCTGTGTTGTCAATGGTGTTTCCAGCACAAATCCAAACCATAGTCCCATATCAGCTACTATGAAAACAATTAACTCTATCCCAGCCAAAACCAGCAGACAGTATTAATCTGGGCAAATAAGCTCTCTCAAGGGTCTGTATTAGAATAATTGCTATGGAGACAGTTTTCAATATTCTAGTCCAAATCCAGCCTTCACAAACCTGATTTCACTGGACTGTTACATCTCTTTGTGCCATTCCGCTACATTTGGAAGGCTACACTACTAATCACTGATGAAATAATTACAGGTGTAAAGAAATACATATCTTTTTGGGGGTTAGATGTAAACAGCAGTCTTGGAAGCATGCTGGTGATAAAGAGCTGAGTTGTTTTGGCTTCTTATGCCACGCAGTTGTGGGTGCTGTTAACAAAGTCAGCTGATTGTCTTTAAAGCTGTGTCTTGCTCTCACTTCTCCTCCTCACCTCTGTTTCTGCAGGGAAGGAGACTGGTGGGAGGCCCGTTCCTTGACGACAGGCGAAACTGGTTACATTCCCAGTAATTACGTGGCTCCAGTCGATTCCATCCAAGCAGAGGAGTATGCTTTCTTTTTTGTTGTAAAGACCCATGCTGTGTTAGAGGGGGGTGTGAGGAGTTGGTTTTGATTGATTGCAGTGATTTTTCAAGCTACTTACATTATATTTATTTCAGTTCTTAACTGCACTGATAAATAACTCAGTAATTAGTAACAAAAGAAGCACAAGCTCAGTGCTTTTTCAATGTCAAAACAAAGGAAGAAAATCTAAAGGTCTGCTTCCTTTTTTCAAGTGTCGACTAATTTCAAGCTTTAACCAAAAGATGCATTTGCTTTTCCTGAACCAGTTTGTAAAAGCATTTTGAGTCAATTAGTGTGCAAGCTGTCTATTAAAAGAGGGCACGTTGCATCAACAAATACAAATCCTGTGATAGTAGGATGCCTACAACACATATAGCAGGCAGCAGAATGAGGACATATCTATGCAAAGAAAATGAGTGATGTGTGTATCCATATTTTTTCCAATATAAGAGATACGCTGGAGGAGCTTGTATAGCTGAGCAGGTACTACTGTAGTCTGTACTTCAACTTGATTGTGAGAAAAAAATTTGCTGCAGAAAGGAAAAATGGCAGTAACTCTGAAAGCCTCATATAGAACTACAGTAAAGTGATTGCATCTGGTCCTTCTACTGAGGTTTTAGAGCTGTGCTGCAACAAAAATATTGAATACTAATACATCACTGTATAAGTGAAATATGTAGCTCATAGCAACATCTGTAAAAATACTGCTTTTCTGCAGCTACACAATTTTCTGCCTTTTTCCTTGTCTATTCTGTCCACCCACCAAGTCTTGGTCTCTGTTTGTCCAAGTATCGCCTTTTTCATAGGACACCAGGCAAGCATTTTCAGCATCTGATTACAGGCTTAATGCTTAGTGCTGCTGCATAACGTGCAAAATTTACTGCACAGTTTGTCACACTGGCTTTGCACCTCCATAAAAGGGACACAGTGTGACAAAAATGGTCGACGATACTTGAGTAACCATAGTATTCACAAATAATCTTCCGTGTTTGAGACCTGTGACACTATCTAACAATGCTATGTAGCATTTGACTATTTCTGATGTTTCTCTAAGGTGGTACTTTGGCAAACTGGGCCGAAAAGATGCCGAGAGGCAGCTGCTGTCATTTGGAAACCCCAGAGGTACCTTCCTGATCCGGGAAAGTGAAACTACCAAAGGTAGGCTTGCCAAAGGTATTCTGATTACAAATGAGAAGATATATGAGAAATATTGTGCTAAGTGTGTGAAATACTGTTTTCAGTGCCATGAAAGTAGAGATAAGAATCATCCTGCGTGTATTTATGCTAGGGAATTGAATGTCTTGATATCCTAGGTCTTAAAATGAGTGTTCAAAGCAGAGAACAACTTGAGCAACCCATGCAATGCTCAACCCATGGTATCTGCAGTGCAAGTCACACAGTGTGATCCTTTGAAATGATGGATCCTTGGAGGGGGGGGGGAAATAAAAGAGGAAAAAATTATGTATCAGTTTTAAATTCACATATTAACAGGGAGAAAACTTGAATATTTTCTAATTAATATATTCATAAAGTATTCTACTGTATCTGTTCTGTTGAAGTCGAGTGGAAGGATGTATTCTCCGCCTTCCCTCTGAAAATATTGAAGGAGTTCCAGTTTTCTTGTCAGGTGCTATTTTTGCTTTTACATTTTGTTCACAAGGCCTGTCAACATCATCTTCAAAAGTTTCGCATACATGAAAAGATCTCTCCAACTCATTCAACTATTGAGGAGAAAATCGCAACTAAGTAAAACCAAACCTGTTCATTTCTCAATTAACCAGCAATCCAAACCAAAAGCTGTGGGAGGCATAAGTCACTAGAATTAATTCCACACAAGTTCTGAAGTCTAATGATGGTTCATGTAATTAAAGCACTGACTTGTCAGTGCTTTGATCAGAGCACACTGTCAGCTAGACTTAGTATGCAAAGTTCTGGAGTCATGGCTAGCAAAGCAGTTTAAAGAAGACAAGCAGTACTTCGCACTCCTCTCTACCTGATCTATCTTCAGATGCTGCATTCTGTCATCTAAAATTCTAAGTTTTACATTTTTGATTTCTGCAGTCAGTGGATTCTTCCTTTGCTTCCTTAAGTCTGAAGACTGTTTCTGACACAAAATCTGAATAGACAGCCTGTTGTTTCGGACAGCAAATTTCTTGTCACCGCATAACTTCATCATGCTTCATGTAGCAGTGAGGCACTCTCACCAGGAGCAAGACAGGCTCTAACTTGCTCTTTTTCTGCAAATAGCCTCCACCTGTTTTCTTTCACCAACAGTTGCTATGATGTATGAGAGGAACAGGACTTCATTTCACTCTGTGCCAAGTTTAAAAACTCACTCATATATGCAGCCATGGATTCTAAAAACAAATACAGCACTGTTGCTCTAAACTACATTATTAGTTTAGTCTTTTTTCCCATTTTTTTTACGTGATGAGGATACATTTTGCGGGGCTGTTTACTTAGCTAAGTCAGATCTTTTTTCTGTGTTCTTATAAGACACAAAAGCATTGGAGAAATGGAGTAATTCATCATGGATGAACTTAGAGCAGCAAGCGTAATTTCTCAGCATTTCAGCTTAAGGCTTTCTACATCTTCAGGCTAAGTTTGCATCAAAGCCATTGGAAAGAATCAAACATGCATGTTTTTTGCAAAAATGCCTATTTCCCTTCCCATCCTTGTGGTGTTTCAGCATGTTGTTAGAAGAAAATAGTGAGCTTGGTGTTCACGAGAGGGGAAAAAAATGGTCTGGGTGGGCTTAAATGGTGTGTTCTGCTAAAAGTCTTCTTGAAATGCTTTACTCCAGCTAGTCGTCCTGAGCTTGAGGCAGGAATTGTTTTATGACCTAGAGTTGTCCCTTCTGCTTTAAATAATAACAATAATAAAATGAAACAGTATCATGTTAAAAGATATCATCATAGATGATTTCAGCATGAATTTAACCTCCCTTGATCAGGGTTGCCTTCTTTTCTTACTTCCAAAATAAATCATACGGAGTTGACTTTTCATTTTTTCAATGCCTGACTACCCAGGTACTTCATCAGCTCTTGTCTGTGTAATCCTTCACCTGGTTTCAATCTCCACCCTTCAAGGGTGTCTGGTTTTAGGTTTGTTTTTTTTAAGAAATTCATTAGTGTGATACATTGTAATGTCCTATTTCTATCCCAAATTTTTATTATCTCTCATATTTGAGTATCTCTCATGAGATAATAATGAATAGTATAAATAACCAACAGCCTAAATAAATGAATAATGAAATCCATCTTGGTTCTTGTTTTTGTCCAGATTTGAACTAAAGCTCCAGTCCTGCAACTTGATCTGAGGTCAGCGGGGGTCCACAGAGGGCCACCCACACAGCTCTGATTGCAGACCTGGAGCCACAGATTGTTTACATTTTCCTAAAGAATCTAAAATACTGACCAGATAGGCAAGGAGCGTGACTAAGGAAAATACAGCTGCTGCCAGTGGATCAAAACTCACAAATGCAGACATGGGGAACACTGCCTGGAAAATTCTGAAAGGAAACTGACAGTGTACAACCCAGAGTGGTGGTACGAGGCGTGCAGAAGAAGGGCTTGCAAATCCCCAAAATGCCTTGAACTCCTAGTTGGGAGAGATGTACTGACTCAGTAGGAGAACCTCCTTGGAAAGCTGTTCTAAGCAAACAGTATTTTACTACATGTAGAAATCATGGAATCACAGAAAGACTTGGGTTAGAAGGGACCTTAAAGATTATCTAGTTCCAACCCCACCAAAATAAATAAATGGAAATTAAATTAAATTTAAAAAAATATACCTCCCTGCCAGTTCTTTAAGGGTGCCTCCCCTTCACATAAACTAGAATCATCTGTTTAACAATCATCTCTTTTCCTCCCAGATAGGAGACAAACAATAGGGAATTTGAGAAGTCCTTGGAGGCAGAGTGAAGATATTTCACTCACCACAGCTCCCTCAGTGGTGAGCAACCCACCAGTGCAACTTGTGGCAGGTTAATGTGGTCAGCAAAGCTTCTTCCTGAGGAGACATCCAGGAAAGACATCTTACAGTGGGGCCACCTTTCCCGCCTTTCACGTTGTACAAAATTGTCTGCTGATGGTTTTTCTTCCTGCCCTTAGCCAACATAGTTGCCCGTGAAAGCAGAAGAGGCTCCAGAAGGAGGACCTTCCTGAGATCCCGGCAGCTGCCAGTTGCATCTTTTCCTTTTAGTGCCTGAATTCCCCTGAGTAAACATGATATTTGGCTGAGCCATGAGTGAAGATTTTTCTTCTCCGTTGCCTGTGAAATAGGCATGATGTTGTTCAGAACTGCATTATATGCTGTAAAAAGTCTTTGCTTTTGACGCTGTACAGAACCAACACGTGTCACTGTGTGTGGAACAGGATTGTTCTTCAAGACACCTGAATGTGCAGTTCCCTCCGTAGGTGGCTGAGCTACTTTTACAGTGCAGGAAGGTGGGGTTCTGTTCGAGCACCCATGACTGCAGACACTGAGTGCTCAAATCTGCATTACACCATAGTGCCTTGACACTCAAGGAAACTAGGCTGGGATTCAGCTGCTCTAATAGCACCAGAAGCTTATGTGTGGGCATCTAAATCAAACCCATAGCCCACCTGCAGAGAGCCACCATTACACTTAAAACTATACTGAGCTCCTCAACTGAGGTTCCTTTACCTGGCTGTGAGCATCCAGAGCCACTTGAAATACCTGCAGGGTATCCACATGGATGGACAAATATGACAGTCTGTGGGAAGGCTGCCAAACAGCATGTCCTGAGGCATCTCACACGACACTTAATCCCTATGGTTCAGCATCTGAATCCCACTAGTAAGCTCTAAAGCCCCTGCGTGGATTTGGGAAGTAAATATGCAGTTCTTGCATATTGCACAGTCTTGGTGTAAGTATCACCTTCAAAAGCCTGTGCCTTACAAAGTATGCTTATTTGGTTGTTTGATGTCTATAAAGAAGTTTGGGATCCATCTAGGTAACACTATGCACATAGAAAGTCATTATCTACAGTACTTCCTAAGGAAACTTGGTATTTACCAGCCACTGGTATTTATATAAAATATAGTATTTCCAATGTAATCTGACACTTATAATAGAAAGTCAGTTGAACTGCCTGAAGCAGTAAATGTTAACATGTGAGTTTTTATTTGCCCAGAATTCCTGAGTTCTTTCTAGAACATTGTGAAAGGAACAGTGTGAACCATGTGAGGGTTTCTCTGACACTTATCTGATTGTATTAGATTAATTTGTTCTTTTTCAGGGTACTCTAAGTATTTTTTGGAAGTAATTTCTCTTTCACTTTATAACAACTGACCAGGAAACCAAAATCTTTGTGACTAAAAGCTAACTACAATTTTTTATTTCTGCTTTGCTTGGTACAGGTGCCTATTCCCTGTCTATTCGAGACTGGGATGATATGAAAGGAGATCATGTCAAACATTATAAGATTCGTAAACTTGACAATGGTGGATATTATATCACAACTCGGGCACAATTTGAAACTCTTCAGCAGCTGGTTCAGCATTATTCAGGTAAATTTTCAGATAATACATGGCACTCTGAAGTATTTCAAAACAAAAGTGTTTGCTGCTGAGCTGATGTATGTGTAAGATGCACTAAAAAGTCATTTGAGCTATGAGTCTTGCTTGTTGTAATACATCTTCCATTATCCCTTTCCCATTACAGTTATAAATGGCTTTGAGTGTTGTTCACAGTGCACAGTGGCAGAGCTTTTAAAACCTCACACTTTACTGAGGTAAAGGTTTTGCCTGCTCTCCCTCTTCTAAGCAAACAGAATTACTGAATTTGACTTGCATAGCTCAAAGCATGAATTCCCTGTGAATAAGCGAGTGCTAATATGTACCATTTTGCAGCACACTATTGCTAATAAAGCAAATAAGGAATTGAATTGTGGAATTCAGTCACTTAAAGCAGTGACCGAAAGGTTTGCATATATTACTTGAGTCCAATTTTCCTGTTGGAATTTTGTTCAGTGTGCGAAGTATTAGCATTTAAATTATAATTTGTCTAATTTAAAAAATAAACGAGGCGGTGGGGGTGTTTCTTGGTGCACACTATTTGTGTCTACCCACCAAGCTCTTTTTTTTCTTTTAATTCCTGTAATTAAAGTGTGACAATAGATACAACTTTAAGGTCCCCCAAGCCCCTGTATAGGACAACTGGTTCTTACATAACAAACTGCCATGCTTTTAAGCAGAAATTTGTATTTTGAATTATTTTGCTTTTTATGGGATGGGGTTTTTTTTTTCTTTAGCTTTTCATAATATTAACAGATGATCCCAAATGCTTGCTGCTCAAAAACTTTTCATAATTTTTACATGGGAAATCAACTTCTCTGTGGGGCATTTTTTCTGTATTCTTTGTATTCTGTCTGCTGTATTCTTATGCTATTCATACTAGACATCTGGCTGTCTTCTCCACCCAGTTTCTGATGGGTGTGTGCTGCCAGGGAGAAATTCCAGTTGTTTCTGGTGCCTCTAAGCTAAATGAGGTAAAAAAAGTCACATCTAAGGAAGATAATTTTGAACCCCATTATACCTGTATATGTCAACTTTTAATTTTCTCTGGCCAGCTTATTTGGGTGATGTATTTTCCATGCACAGCTGCCGAAGCAAATAGATCTGGAAACAGTGGTTTCTGTGCAACACAGAGACATAATTAGTAGGATCCAGGTAGGGTAGCTCTGGAGGCATGGTACAGATCAGCACTCCAGAGGTTTCATCTGTGGTCTCCCAGACCCAGGCAAACAAGGAGCTCTCATTCCATGCAAGCCCTTGCTGACTTGAAACATAAAGGTTGCCTCTGACTGCTTGCTCTGCACTGTGAATTGTGGGAAGTAGATTAGCCACAATGCCTTGTGAGTGCCTAGATCTACTTCTAGGGAGAGCTCAGAGGTGCCAAGTGATTCTGTAAAGATTAGCATGGTTCCTGAAGAACCACTGCTGTGACCATAAGTCAGTGCCTTCATGGCAGGACAGGTGGGCCCTGCAGCCCACCCTCAGCCTTGATCCCACAGCTGTCCAAGCTGGAGGACCCTTCCTGTTCAGGTAGCTGGAAACCAGGATACCCAGTTTGGTCTCATGTAAGCAGTCCTGGGGTTAGGCATCCCTGCACTGTGTTCTCTTTGCACTGCCCAGTACCCTTATTATCCATACTTAACTCTTATCCCAGCCCCTTCTCACCTGCATAGTAAAGCTAACTGTGGTGTCTGGACTTTCACAGATGAGATTTACAAATGACAAATATTGAGATCCCCAGGATGTCCCGATACCACACTGAAGTCCAGTGAAGTCCAGCATGTCTGCTGTTGAAGCACCATTCCCCCAATCCCAAAAAGCTGGCCCATCAAGCATAAACTCTTATGGATGCAGCCTAGACTTAACCAAAGCACCAGCAAGCCAAGCTATTTTTTCCAATTAAGTAAAGAAGGAGGTCTTAAAAACCTCCAGCTTCCTTCTGCAGCTGTCCAAAAGGAAGATTTTCAGATACAATCCATATTTTGACTAGTCCCTGTCCTAATGTTCCCTTTGGAATTATCTTGGAATAAGACATGCCAACTGGTCGGCTAATCTTCCCTGTCTTGTGGTCTTTGTTGTCTTGCTGCAGGAGACACAAGAGGTCCATGGTCAGGGTGTCTGTAGGGATTTCCCCACCATCCCACATTTGTGCTGATGAGGTAGAGCTTGGTGTAGTAAGGAGCTTCAGTGCTTGCCCACCTTATGATGCTGAAAGAAACTGTTCACCTGCCTAGAAAGAAATCTTGCACAGAAGAATACAGATTGGTTTTGAGTCTGAAGTACAATTGCAGCTCCCCACCTTGTTCTGCTCTGCTATACCTGCTTTAAAATACAAGTTGCTATGCAAGCTTTATATTGTACTCTGCTTTGTGCAGCATAGTATACTACTCATCAATATGTATGTTTATATATACATAGTTGTTTTGACTCCTCCTGCAATCTCTTGTGTGACTTTTGTCACAGTTCAATCTTCTGTGAGGGTTTCCAAAAGATGATATAATGAATCTGCTGCAAACAATGTAGGACTGGCTGCATATCCTAATAAAGGAATGTCAGGAAAAGTCTTTTACATGACACCTACAAAAACACCTTTTCAGAGCAGAATGTAGAAAATACCTTTTCCCAGGATACAAGAAGTCCACCAAATTTTCATTGCTATGATTTTCAGAAAAACAAAAAATAATCTTCTCTGTGTTTCTTTTACTCAGTACAGAAACAATCCACCTTGTAATTTATAGATAATATTTAAAAGTTACACTGTACTATAGTAAACCAGTTACTCATGAAGTTGTGTTAATACCGCATTGTGGGAGAAGGGAAATCCTGAGTCCACAAGAGAAACCATTGGTGGTCACCTTCCATTTCAGGCTGTGGAAGCAGAGACTAAAATATTTCCTGTTCTGTCTCAAATGAACATATTTCAGTGTTCAATTTCTAATCTTTCAGGATGCTTTGTGGTATGCAACTAACAGCTGTTGTGAGTAGCATTGTTTTTATGCTTACTGTTTTTGTTTCATGTCACACTTTTTTTTCTTTCCTCTCCTTTGCTGTTGGCTTCACTTCTGGCTCCATCAGAGAGAGCTGCAGGTCTTTGCTGCCGCTTAGTAGTCCCCTGTCATAAAGGAATGCCAAGGCTTACTGATCTGTCTGTCAAAACCAAAGATGTCTGGGAAATTCCACGAGAATCCCTACAGTTGATCAAGAGACTGGGAAATGGGCAGTTTGGGGAAGTATGGATGGGTATGGAGCAAAATAATTATTCTAAAATAGCTCTCTGTGTGGGGATTACAAGATGGAAGGTGAAAATGTAGGACACTGTGACCCTCAAGAAAAAAAATTAGTGAAGCTCCAACAGTTAGGAAAAAATGTCTTTAGAATCATGTCTTTGACTTTGAAATTCTTTAATCTTCAACTTTCACTGTAATTGATGGCAAAAGAAAGCTAAAATTCCATGTTTCCTTGGAAGGTTTTGATTTTGACAAATTACCCCTTTCTTTATAATAAATCAAGGCTCACGTAGTAATCTATTAGTTACACCAAGGAACCTTTTTTCTGCAAGCTAACAAATAAGTCCTTACCCTCAGTATCCAAAACCCAGTGTTTGCAAATGAACTTCAATGCAGCACTGAGAGAAAATCACCTTCCATCTTTCTCAATGCATGCATAATTTTGGATTATAAGTGTGTTTTTTTATTAATTTCCTCTCCTATAGAGAAAGCTGATGGTTTGTGTTTTAACTTAACTGTGATTGCTACGAATAATACCCCACAAACTGTTGGATTGGCTAAAGATGCATGGGAAGTTGCACGTGATTCATTATTTCTGGAACAGAAGCTTGGTCAGGGGTGTTTCGCTGAAGTGTGGCGTGGTAAGGCAGAGAATATATTTTGCTTTGGATGGATCTTTTAAGGCCCTCTTGGCAGAAATAAACTTTCAAGTAGAAATCTTAAAGCTAAAAGATCAGAATAGAATGAAATGTTAGTTTATATTGCCTGAAACAGTCAAACCTAAATACATTAATCCATAGGGAAGTTTCCTTTCGCTTGCACACAGTGAAGGCTTGGGCATTAAACTTCATTAATTGTATTTGGTTTATTTGGGTAACTACACAATTGCTAGCTATTAAAGTAGGAATGATGCTAAACTTGTAAGGCAGAATGGTTAACCAGAAATTAATCTGGTAAGTAGACATTTTTCTTTCCTCACATGTGTTTTGCGCTGGTGGAATCAGACCCTGAAAATGCTTCCATCCACCCTCCTAGTTTAAAAGTAATGGCAAGTTGATACTGTCCAGCTAGCTTTCCCATGCATCCACTTTAAGTCTGTTTTGGAATTTGTATCTGCAGCAGAACCCAGTAACTCAATACAGAGACCAGGGACAATAGAGGCAAAACTTGCCGGGCCCAGCTGAACCCCCACTTTGAAGTCCAGAAATACTGACATTTTCCAAATCCACTGACATTGTTTTCCGCACACTTGCCAGCTAAACTTACTGCCCCCCATCTATGGGCCTCATTCTTTTAATGAATATTAAACAATAGCAGTCTTCAATGTGCATAAATCTTAGTATGGCCATAGCACGGGAACACAATATAGTGGCCATTTCATGAGAGATGCTTCAATTTTTGTGCCAAATTGCATTCTGTATAGGCTCTTTAAAATTACCAATTAAAATTAAGAATCACTGCATGTTGTTTCTTCAGAAAAAATTGGTGGAGCAGTTTGGCCACTCTTTGTTGCAGTGACACAAAAATATGTCATGCCAAAATAACCAGTGAGTTCTGGGTTCTGGCAGCTGCTTCCCATTGCAAGATTATAGTGAGGAGCACAGCAGCGAGTCTGAAACCTATAGAGTTTATAGACTAGAAATATAGAAGTTTATAGAATCTCATACAATTGCAGTTGACCTGTTGCAAAGAAAACTGTTTACATTTTCTGTTGACATCTCCAGATAAGTGCAGTTTTACCTTCCTGATCTGCATCTTGAATACATGTGCAAGTTTCTAGTTGAAGATAATACTTAAGAGTCAGCTTTGGGTGCTGTAGATCTTAAACTGATACAACAAGTTAAAGGAGCAAATTTAAAAAATAAAAATAAAAAAAAAAAATCAGCCATGAGAAACAAAGTGCCAAGTACCAGTCCCAAATATCTGTCAAAAATTGTTATTACAATTATGAAACTATGTTTCTTAATGTATAATAAAAATATGTTAACAGACCTGAAGCATTACCAAACTGGAGTAGATTAACACATTAAAAATTGTAAAAAAATACATTAAGTAGTAACTAACTACATATGGGAGGAATTCAGGGGGAAATCTATGCTAATTTTCTAGTAGAGAAACACACACAAGAAAATTTAACAATTTTAACTGGAGAAATTCACAAAAGTATCTAAAACCAGACCTGCTGAAAACACTTCATGATAACAGAAAGAATCCTGGGATTTTTATTAAGGCAATGCAAACAGATAGCACACAATTAAATCCATTAACACACCAGGTAACATGCTAGTTTATTAGTGCCAGTCTGGTGTCCATGAAACTGTGGTTTCATTCCTGACTGATAAAACTGGTGGTGCCTCTGAGAAGTGGCTGTGACTGACAGCACACTGAGGTCTGGAGCCTCAGTGTCTCCAGAGAAAACACGCTCCCTGTCACCCATCAGAAAAGATTTTGGTCACCATCCTTGAAATGAGGAGGCAAAACCACATCCTTCCTTGCTTACCCAGGAGTGCTACTAAAGAAAAGTCCACTTCAGCTCTGATTTGAAGGACTGAGTGAAATTAAGACCTCAGGACTCCTCCTGAAGGGCGCTTGGGTAGCAAATTGCAAAAGCTCATGATGAAGTTATTTTGGCTTAACCATTTTTCCTGCAGCATCTGAGCCCTGCCAAATGTTCATATACTTAAAACAAAGATGAAATAGGTATTTTACACATGACCTTTTTTGATGACAGAGCCTTCATGTACTTTTTTAGGCTTTCTGCTATCCTCATGCTTAAGTGCAGAGGAGTAATTTTTACCCAATGTGATTAATTCCTGAAGTCATTTAGCGTTGTTTTGCCTATCAACAGTTCCCTATCAACAGATCACAGGTCCCATTGAAAGGCATTTCAGCCCTGACTCTGGAGCAGGGTTCTGGCAAGTCTGGGCAAAGGACTACCAAAAAAGCACAGGGAAAGTGCTAAATGGTACTTCTGCCCATTTTAATTTTCCTTTCTTGCCCTTCCACTGAAAAAAAAACAAAAAACAGAAAACAAAACCAAAAAAACCAAACAAACAAAAAACAAACCAAACAAACAAAACAAACAAAACAAACAAAAAAAACCACCATGCTGTTATCATAAATAGGTCTTCTGGTTTTTTTTTCTTTCCAGTCTTTCTTCTCCCCCTTGCAAATACATGAGTGAAGCCTCACCTCTTGTGGGATGCCCTGAGTCAGCCTTCCCCAGCTTTCTCCAGGTCCTTGTGCAGGCTTTAGGGTGTTACAGAAGGCTTGGTAGATGATGGTTGAAAAATGATGCAACTTGTCCATATCAGTGATGGCCACAAGTAAAGAACAGAGTGAAAAGGATGGGAACCACCTCATTTTCAACCAGCAGCTGCTGAGGATGAAGAGGGGAAGGAGAAAGAAGCATTTTGGTTTGGAAACACACTTGTTTTTCTAAAATGAAATTCAATTCAAAATTTGTTTTTTTCAGAATTTTTCTTAAAATACTCTTTTTTCCTCTGACTCAGAACAAAACCAAAATTTTTAAATGTCTCGCAAATAAGTTTTGGGTTTAGTGGTTTGAAGTTTTTTGTTTAATCCATTTTGTTATCCAAATCTGTGACTGGAGCTGTGTTGTTATCTGTAGCAATTACTTGTTAGCAAGGGAATATATGAAGATGGGTTTCAGCAGTCCCACGTTTCTTACTCAGAGAAGGTTTCTGTGGAGATCAGTAGAAACATTGTCTCAGTAGGACAATGGCAATTGTGCCCCAGTGCCAATGGGAATATTATTTTTTAGTATAAAGAAAACTGAAATTTGAGGGAGGCATGGGAAGAACATAATGATAAGGCGGCAGCATGGGAAACCAAATTTTTTTAAAAAAAATCCAAACTTACATTAAATGTCTTTGCTATTTTTTTCCTTGGTTACATTAGGCATGAGGCAGAAAAATGAGAAGATCCTTAATCTAACTAAATGTCTGTGATTGTAGGTACGTGGAACGGAAATACTAAAGTGGCTATCAAGACTCTGAAACCTGGCACTATGTCTCCAGAATCCTTCTTAGAGGAAGCCCAAATCATGAAGAAGTTAAAACATGACAAACTGGTCCAACTTTATGCTGTGGTATCTGAAGAGCCTATCTATATTGTCACGGAGTACATGAGTAAAGGTGAAGCCAGAGCTGATGGCTTGATAATACTTTTTCTTTATAGATTTTCCTTGGGGATACAGAGGGAGGTGCAGTGTGGTGCATGAACAGCATGTGAGGAAGAACAGTGAGAACAGGAAACTAAATTCACCTCTGTTTTCAGAAGAATTAGGAATTCCACTCTGAATTGGGCCCCAAACCTGAAGTACAAAGAAAATTTGTATTAGGTGGTGAAGAAGGATGTTGGTGCAGCCTAAGTGATTCCAACTGCATCAACATCTGAACTTCCCTAACAAAGGGAGATTTGCATTTTCTAGGTTTGGTGATATTTATTACATGCTTCTTCCCAAGATCCTAGCTTTTCCTGGCATTAGAGAGCCCTTATGGCATCCTCTTTCACTGTTTACTTATCAGCTTAGAATTTCTATTTCTTCATTTAGCACTCCTGAGTTCTGTCACAGGCACCTCACTCTCAGATCATAGCTTCATTTTCAGTTCATGCCATTTATCATTTTAATACATGATTTGCAAATATTATTCTTTCGCTCCTCTCTCCCATTCCCTTTCCCCTTCTTCCTTCTCTTTTTCTTTAAGCTAATTGACTGGTAATAATGTAGTAAAATGAGAAAAGGAAAACTTTTTGCTCTGTCAGATCTCCAGCAGGGGTGCTGAGAGCAGAGCAAAAAAAAACAGCTTGTTTTGGAAAAGCAAATGAACCAAATAGGAAACATAAGTTCTCACAGGGAAGTTTCATTGCACGTTGGAGGATATACTCTGAAATTTTAAGTGCATTTTTTCAGTCTATTTGGAGTTGATTCTTATTTTCCTGGCAGGTGCTTGCCCACTTCCCTCCTCAGAGGCATCCAAGCCCTGACTAACTCACACTTTAATCATATGTCTCAGTGACAAGCATATGCTTTTTCCCTTAAAAAAAAAAGAAAAGACATTTCAAAATCCTTCTGAAGTATGTGGTTTATTTTGGCTTGCTTTACTAGTTTGTACAGTAACCTTTTACATCTTTGGATCTGAGCTTGAGGCTGACAATTTATCAAGGGAGAAACGCCTAATCATCTGTCTTTTTTCCTTATTTATTAACCCAAATCACTGCCCTTTTTTAAAGGAAACTGCTACACTTCTCTGTTTGAATACAAGATTGGGATAGAGGCTATAACATCCTAGGCTTTTTATTTAAAAAGACAGAGTACCTCCTTGTTTTCCCTTGCACAGGAAAGTTATGTCCTTTCTGCTTTTGCTAAAGTTGCCTTCATTTCATCTCTGCTTTGTCTTCTCTAGATTTGCAGACCAGTCTCCTAAAATTAATGGTTCATTATGGGTTACCTAGAGAAGGAGCACTACACATTTCTTAGAAAAAATAGCCTTTGCTAATGCTATCCCCCTTGGGCTTATCAGGCTTCAGGCTGACCTTTCTTTTGGAACTGGTTGAGCTCTGGGATCTGACTTTTTCCATAGCTTGTGTGGCTTGGAACTGAGCTGCTGTTTTGCAGCTAGCTGAGGCCTTTAGAGAGCAGCAGGTATGTAGTTTTAAAGAGCACTGGAAAAGTTAAGACTAGCTTTCTCAGTAATAGTCAGAAAAATTAAAAACAATGTTCTTTTTTTTCCCTGCTATTTTCCTTGTACTAGTGGCATATTCTTCTGCAAGCAACCTTAAAGGAGAGTAACCAAGTATAATAGAATTCTAAGATATTGTGAGGTTTTTTGAAACTGTCTCTTGAACTTGAAACATTGCTGTCTTTAATATTGCACATGTTGCTGCACCTCCATCCTGACGAGTAACCATTTTTTTCCTGACATCTCTCCATTGTGTCAACTCTGCATTTGCAGGGAGTTTGCTGGATTTCTTAAAAGATGGAGAAGGAAGAGCTTTGAAGTTACCGAATTTGGTGGACATGGCAGCCCAGGTCTGTCTTCACAGTGCTGAGCACTGAAATGTGTGTATTTTATAGCCCCTGTGTGTCTGAGTTCGTTTGAAATGCATCCCTTGTGTTTCATGCTCCTCTCAGGTGGCTGCAGGAATGGCCTACATTGAGCGAATGAATTACATACACAGAGATCTGCGGTCTGCAAACATTCTGGTGGGGAACGGCCTAATATGCAAGATTGCTGACTTTGGACTGGCAAGACTGATTGAAGACAATGAATATACAGCCAGACAAGGTAAAACCAGTGGCAGCTGTAACACTGAGTGTCATTCTTATGACAGGGGAAAAGTGGAACATGGCTTTGAAAAGCTCTCTCTCATGTGCTTTAGGGTTGTTTTCAGTAAATCCTAAAGTCATAATAAGTCCTAGGCCAGAAGTTCACTGCTTGATGCATGCCCTAAAGAGAATGTCTTGTTTAGTTGTCTTCCCTTTAAAAACTGGCCTAAATGAAACAAGGATGATGGGTGAGAGCACAGCTGGGTAAAGTAACAGTAAAGACAAGACCCTTGTGGTGTCATAACAAAGGGGATACTTTGCTTACCAGCCTTGAAAGTCTGAACGGGATAATCCAGAAAAGTCTGTGTAAGCTATTTCTTTTGTAGTGTGCCTTCTAGTCTTTACTAACTGCTATCATCACTGCTGTGCTATTCTTATTTCAAACGGTCAAGAGTTGTGCCTCTATGCAATGCAGCTGCCTCTCAGAGTACTGTCTTTTCTTTGGGAACTTAAAAAATTGTTTTAATAGAAATGCCATTTTCCAGCGCCACAGAGAGTGCTAGGCATAAACAACCACCTATGCACTATAAAAATTTATCCAAGAGTTTTGTAGCTTTTTCAAAAAAGCATGTGTATTCAGACTGAGCCATGACACAGGCTCTGTAGTTAGTAATTTTTTACAAGTCATGCTTTGTTGTCAGATGTTGGTCCAAACTGCAGAGCTACAGTTTTGTTCTCATTCTGCTGGCAGGACTTTGCTAGTGCTTGCTCAATATGTATCGGTAAACACCACTCCATCCATTCAAGTGCCAAAGCCAAGGAGGGTCCCACTAAACCCTGTTGTATGTCATTAGAAAGCACAGGTTGGCTAAGTAATTCATTACCTGTGTTTATTCCTTCCTGTTGTTTCTTCTCTTGAGCAAAGTCCCTGTTTGAGCATGGATCTTGCCATTAATTCTTAGGAAAGAGCTCACCTCCTTCTGTAACTGTTTCTGTAAGTATTGACAGAAGGAGCCAGAGAGTTTCTAGCACACCTTGCCCTGGGTTAGGAGCAACAGCAGCTCTCATGCTGTTCTCACTCCTCTGAACTGCTGTCAGAAGCACCTAGTCACACAGATGTGGACCATAGGCTGCGTCCACCCTAAAAGTTGCTTGCTTCACATTGGGACTGCAAGGCCTAATTATTTCTGTGGGGTCCTTGAAATACCCGTGGCAGATATTAATGCAGAGACTTAACCACTATTGATTTCAGCCTGAGTGTGGGAATTGCTTTTTACTGGAAAAAAACAGCCTTGTATCATTCTCTCCAGGGCAGTAAGAGCATCTGGAGGCTCTGGTAAACAGCAGGCTGCCTGCTTGCCCTTCCCCCATGTGAAACAAGAAGAGTTTTCCTTAAACAAGGCAGACAGATCCAGTATGCAAAATGGCTTTGAAACATTGTCCTATAGTATCTCCATTTCTATCTGTTTTGCTGCCATGTCTTTTGTTCCTTTTGGAAACCACCCAGTGTATAGTTTTACATGGCTAATTATTTGTTTTCATAGAAAAGTATGTGACCTACTTCTGGCCAGATTTCTTCAGACTCCTGATCCATAGGAAATCCTCCGATGACCTGTTTGCCTCCTGGTTTAAATCCCTCAGAACAGTTTTGCTCTCTTCGCATGTTAAAAAAGCTGTAAAAACCTGCCTGACATATTGAGGAGAGGCATCAATTTTTAAGACAATAAAAATTACTGGATTTGGGGTGGAGAAACTTCAAGCGTAGAAAAGCGTAACACCAGGACTGGCAGGAAGAGGGAGTGTAGCAATGGATATCTCGTGCCCTTCTTTCAAGGAAGAAATCACTTGTATTGAGAAAAAAGTGTCTGGGAAGGGAAAATTGGTTTGGCTTTTAAAATGCATTGCTGATGATCTGGAGATCTGAATTGTGTTTGCGCACATCTCATGGTGGCTTCATCTCGTGGTGCAAGTATAGAGTGGTCACCCATTCTTCCCATACTTGAGGGCAATGCACAATACTTCCTTCCCCTGACCTCAGGGTCAGGCTGAAGTCCTTCACAGCTACAGAATTCATTAAAAGAGAGATCCTAAGAGCTGTAATCACAAGCATTCTTGTAGGAAAGGTTTCCTACTTTCACTTAGGTCTTTTTGACCCTTTCTTAAGTGGGAGCTTGTTCTAGGGAGGGGTATGTTTTTGATGAAGCAGCACACTTTCAATTGCATTTCATTCCAATTAACCTGGCTTCCAAGCCAGCTGGGCAGCCAGGGTGAGTCCAGACCTGGTTTCTAATGTGGCACTGGATTTTTTTTTCCAAGTGAAATTCTGTTCTGATTTGTTTAGTTAAACTTTAGTTTGAGCATTGCTTGGTGGAGACCACGGTATCAGAAGGAAATGGTTGCCTCTGCTTGTTTCCCATGACCTATTACTTCAGCCTCCAAGGGGATGCATCTGGGGACTGCTCTGTTTATCTAGCTGACTACTGCTTCAGTGGGAATTTTGACACAGGAGAGCCTGGCCTGCAGAGTGGAGGGGGATGGGGAGTACTCCAGACTGGCAGCTCCTGTGGGAGAAAGGAAATGTTTTTCCTTGCAAAATCTGAAGATTAAAGCCTCTGATCACTCTCTCCTCAGAAGTCATCCTTCTCTTGGCTAAAGTGTGTTAGTACAGAGCTCATTGTTGGCATGGGGAAGATTTCTCCAGCTTTTCTTGATCTCCTCCTCCCTTCCCCCACTGTCACTTTTGTCTCCCGTTAAATATTTTGAAAGGAAACAGATGGGGATGCTTTGAGCCCCAGTAGGCTAGAGTGCAGGATTCCTGAACCTGTGTGGGTATTACTTAGCCTGACGGTAATGTTTTACTGACTGGTTTATTTTCTTTTGGGTTTGAACAAAGGAGGCCTGACTGCTCCTGATTTATGAGAGACAAATAAAAAGCAGTTCGTTGTCTGCACTGCCATTTCTCAGCAATTGTCAGGAAGGAAAGAGATGGTCATGCCACTAATGATTTAAAGTGTGTGACTAGCAGCTATACACTGCCATTAAATGCAAAAAAAAAAAAAACGTTCTTGGCTTGTAATGAACATTTGGCTTCTGTTGCTTTCAGAGGAAGTGAGTAATCAAAGGGGAAAAACATGCCTGTTAATGTGACGCCCATTTCAAAGGCTACACTGGTGGACTGTATTGCAGACTGCACCACTGGGGCTTGTTTCTTTTGGCTGTTGCTGTTGCAACATCTTCCCCACACACACAGTGTCAGGCACTGAGTCTTATTTCCCTACATTGGTGATGATGTTTGTGTCAGCCCTGTAAGGCAAGACTTAAAACTTCTGATATCCTGCAGGACAAAGAGGAACTTCCCATCACTTTAAATGCAGGATTTCCCATGCAGTTTTGCTACCCTTACACTGATCTCGTTCGCAGCTATGTGAGGTTTTGGCCAAGCACGTGCCATTTGGAGAGTACTGAGTGCTCCACAGAGTTGCTGGGTTAGAGCTGTTACTATTCTAAGCAGTACAGCTGATATAAATTTAAAATTGACTTAATAGAAAAGAAAAAAAAAAAAAAGAAAAAGAGCGGAGTTCTTTTCCGGGCCGTATTTCTACTACATACACTGGCAGCACTTGCAGTAGTGCCACTCCAAACACAGGTGAAACAATAAAAATCTTTCTGATGCCTTCCAGACAAGTCAGAGCTATTTTTGGAGCTCTAGTACAGGTTTGTAAACTCTCAGATCATTTTTGCCTCCTTAACACCTAGAAATAAGTCCTTCTTGCCCTGCTTAAAAGTAAGTGATGCTTCTTATTTTGATTTCCTCGAAATAAGCCAGGATTTCCCCCCTCCTTCCAGGCTCTCTCCCGTCCTTTTGTGGGGACTCATTCACCAGCTAACCAGATCTGCCCTGTTTGTGACCGACTGTACCACAGGCTGTAGCATCCAGGGCTTTGTTCTTGCTCTTTACCTGCTGCTCCCTGGGACAGCCCTGGAGCAGACAGGAGAAGGGACTCTTGCTTCTCATCAGCCAGCCACCAGGGTCTGGGAAGGGTGTCACTGATACGCTCCTACAGAGATGCCATCTGCTCCGTGAGAGGGTGCGCGGCCAGGTCAAGAAGAAGGGCAAAAAGAAGGGGGACGTACGGGCAGAGAAAGAGAGGGGTGTTTAGATCCCCAGTTCCATCCCTTGTCCCCCTCTTCCTGGGAAGGGGTCTGCCTGTGGAGCCTGCTTCTCATGGCTGATGTTTTGCCAGGCTTGTAATTTCATGTTCATTCTCACAGAACAAAAAATGTAATTGCACAGTCCCTCCCACACGGCACTCATCATCGCCTGCCGGGGCTGACTCGTTTCCTGTTTCATGCTTGCTTCAGCACTTCGTTTTTACCTTTTGCGGCTTTCCCTTTCCAGCCCCAGAAGAAATTCAGTGCCACACTGGATTCTCTGGTCCCTAATGCAAGAATTCCCTGAGTTTTTGGGTCTTAGAGCTTGGGGTGCTGCATTGGGTTTGGTTTTAAGGTACAAGAGGTAGCAGCTTTGTAGCATTTCCAGAAACAGGATCATGATGAAGCTGGCAGTGGCTCTGGGGCATGAATTTCAGAGGTTTCTGCTTCATCAAGATTTAGATCTGAAGAAAAACAAAGCTCTGAGGGATTTTCGCTTGCCTCAGAAGAAATCATGCCGAGAGTTGCACGTCAAGGTCACTCAATCATTCCAGCCCCCTCCACTCCTTCTCATCACATGGCCTGCTTATAGCCAGTGAAGAATTAAAGCAGCGCCATGGATTGATTTTTCCCAAGGAAACTCTCCTGGGAGATAACCTCTGTGAATGCCTGGGCAGAGCCAGGCAGAGGTCCCAAGAAGAGGGCTAAGCCTCATAAAAATCCTCGGAGGCAGGGCAGGATGCCCTAACAGTAAATTGTATCAGCAGCTTTGGTTTCATGTGGTTGCAAGCTGCGCAGAAACCCAAAAAAGGCTTTCCCCAAGCTGAAAAAAAAAAAAAACTGGGACTGAGATAAAAGCTGCAGATTAGTATCTCACTTTGGGACAAAGACAGGCTATCTTGACCTGATGAATGCGGTGTGTGGCTGGTTTTTATGCATGGGGCTAGTGATGTGCTAGTTTGTAATAAAACAGGTTCCAGGAAAAAAAAAAAAAGAGAGAGAGAGAGAGAGAGAGAGAAATCCCTCCCCTACTGATGTAAAATCTGCCTTCAAAGTAGGAGATGGGCTGCCTTGTCAGCTGGGGTAATTTGGCTTATCGGATTTATTAACATACTTGTCAGTAATACACATTTTATCTGATGCTGTAATTTGTTTGCAGCACAAAGTCAGCTTGTTTAATAAGCTGCTGAGGCAGAGGAAGGGGGGGAGGTGTTTTAATCAGTGTATTGGGAAGAGAGTAAGCACGGAAACTGCGTGTCAGTCAGGAGCCATGCACAGCGTCTGGTCTGTTTGAATACTTGGTATAGCAACAGCAATGGGGAGGCTTCAAAGCAGGGCTCAGCACAGTTGGGAATTGTTGTGCTTTCACAGCAGTGCACCGTCTCTGTCTCCAGTGCCAGACAGTACATGAGAGGCAGCACCTTGGGGTCTCCCTGTTAGACAAATACACACACACCCCACTGACACAAGCTGCATGTGATCTCTTTGTGTTAGGCAGGGCATGCATTGTATGTGCTGGTGACCAGCCTGGAACATCCTCACTGGTCTCCGCTCTCCCCTTACTGACGGCTCTGCCATACTGGATTGCAGCGTCTCTTGGACCATCTAACCTCCAGTATGTGTTGTAGGGCCAGAAAATCAGAGGCAGAGCTCTGCTAGCAAGCTCTCTGCCAACCTGGCCTTTTTCTCCTCCTCTTCTATCACTTCAAATCTATCATCTATCAGGAAATACTGCACAAACTACAGAACATATGATTTTTTTGTGTTAGTTGTTTTAGTTAGAAGATCATCCACAGCAGGGGCAACATAGAGAAGTAATAAATATCTGTCCTGTCATTGCAAAATCCACAGCAGGGACTATTTGTCTCCTCCAGCAGTGCTCATTACAGCCCAGTGAGGTCCAGCTCTAGCTCTCAGGAAAAGGGATGTGCTGGAATTGCCCCTCTTCTCAGGAACTTACCTTGCTTCTAATCTTCTTCTGGTCTCCCAACACACCACATACTCCTCTCCCAGTGCCACAGTGGCAGTAGATGAGGAAGGCAAAATTACTGGGGGTGTTGGCCACAAAAGAGTCAAAAGAGATTTCCTTCCTCCAAAGATGAGTTGTAGGTGGTTGCTACCTTTGGATCTGAGTACAAAGCACAAGGGAATCGGAGCAGGTTTGACTGTTTCTCAGAAAAGCACAAGTGATTAAAGGAAAAATAATTGTTTAATAAATGTGTGCAACATGTGAACAAGAAAACCCTCACACTTGGCCATCTCACATACCACCAGCCAATGTTTGAGGCTTCAGGCTCCCGGCCAGCCTGGAGTTACTCATTTGTTCAGCTGGCATGGGTTGTGTGTCCTATCTCAGCTGCACGTATGAGAGAGCAGAGGGACTTTGGCCCTCAAATTCAGGGCTGCCTGTATAAGCCCATCTAAAACCAGGCACTGCAGGCCTGGTGAACCTGACCACCAGACACAGGCAGCTTGCAGTTTTTCCAGGGATTGACACGGGGTGTATAACCCCAGCTGGCTGGAGGAGCCAGTTGCCAGCCCCACGTGGCTGCTGGCGCTGCTGAAGGAGGGCCAGCTTCCAGGACAGAGGTCTGAGTGATGGCAGCTGTTGCTGCAGAGACCTCAGACATCACAGCCAAGGTGATTTTTAAGATGAGATGAAGTTCTGCAAATTTTGAGTCTTGTAAACTGAGACTGATCGTACAAAGAAGTGTAAATTAGGGAGATTGAGACCAAGCACTCAAATTTTGGTTTCTGCCAACATACCAACCAAGGAAAATACGTAAGAGGCAGACTTTAAGAAGTGGATAGGCATGCAAAAATCCTCCATCACCTTTGCAAATCTAACCACTGATGTGCTGATGCTTAACTAGACTTAAGTTCCTGACCTCAGGCATCAGGGATTTTAATTTAGCAGGACTTACTTGAGCAACTGCAATTTTGCATAGAAAAAAAAAATGTTACTGAGTAATAGTCTCTCTTAAGATCATTTACATGTAGAGCAGAAAAAATTCTATCACGTCAAAGTTTTACTAAGTAAGGAGATGAGAATTACCATGTTTACTTTGCACTCTGAGTCACATCAGATTGGGGTGTATAGCAGAAGATATGGGACATTAAGCACTGGATGTGATGGCAGAACAGCGCCAGCAGGGAACTCTAAACAGTGCCATAAGTTCAACTCTCTGAGACTGATTTGTCCATGTTGTTACACTTTCCACACTCCTGAAAGCTACAGGAACTTTTATGAGAGGGTGGTGTGAAGTCAAAGTCAGCCTGTTTCCAAATTCAGGAGTGTTTGTCACTAGGGATCAGCAATAAGCAGCACAACTCTTTTGCCTACATGTTAATACAAGGCACCAGGGAAATGTCTGCATATTTTTTCGTATGTACTATGAGTTAATTATTACCACAAGACTTTTCTTTAAAGTTGTACTGAAAATATTTTCCCCAAGAAAACAGCAAATGATTGGATAAGCAAATAAATCAGTGTTTAAAGGCTTGTTATCTTACTATCCGTACCACAACTGGCTCCTGCAAACTCTGATGATGGATGAACACATTAGAACTGCACGTATTTAAGGCACTACAGGCTTTTCAGTGCCAGGAGCTTAAAGTATATTGTCAAATTGTAAATCACAGGCCAAAGTTGTGCTTTAACATCCTGCACTCCAAACTACTCAAACGGCAGTATTATTTTTAAGTTCTTGCATGTTACTAATGAAATATTAGGTTTGGTTTTAATTTATGTTTTCATCATGTTTGTTTGTTTGCATTTTGCTCAGCTTGAGCAGGGAAACTGGGAGGTACATTTCCAATATATCTCATTTCTGCTTGTATGTGCTAACTGTGTTTGACTTGCAAGTATCGCAGGGAAATGTTAATTCAAAACATTTTGGGAGAAAGAATTTCTATTATATTGCGCTTAATTGTTTTTAAAACAGGGCTGGGTTTTTTCATTTTATAAAACTTCAAACTTTTCCTAGCCTTCTCTTGGGCTGTGGGAGAAACCCACCCCTTTCCTTCTCAGTTTTTCCTTATGCCCTACACATTCCACCCACCCGTCTTCTCTGACTGTACTACATGAAGCTTTTTGTTAAGACTTGCCTGCAGCTCTTTCCACCTGAGCGTGTTGCACGACACAACAGCCACCTGTGAACTGGTACTTTGATTCTGTCTCTATTCTGATTAAGACTCATGTATTTTTTCATTAGGTGCAAAGTTTCCCATTAAATGGACTGCGCCAGAAGCGGCTCTGTATGGAAGGTTCACAATAAAGTCAGATGTGTGGTCTTTTGGGATCCTACTGACAGAGCTGGTAACAAAAGGGAGAGTTCCATACCCAGGTAAGAAAACAGTCCTACTTCACTTGGGAAAGGATTGGGAATGAGCCATACGCTTAAACTGGAATGTTTATTTATATTCACTGAGCTCAGAGAAGGATGATTATAATGCCTAAATTCTGTGTGTGCTTGAAAAAGGCTCTTACTGAGAGCTGCTTGTGATGGTCATGCTGAAAAGGACAAGGGGACAATTCGACATATTCATTTCTAATATTTTAATTGTTCTCAATTCAGTTAACATAATTTCTAGACAACTAATGAAAGCAATATAAAATTAATATATTCTTGAGCAAATAGGTATGGTATTGCATTCACTTTAGGATATCAACAGTTAAATTCCCAGAGAGGCCTTGCTCCATCCATTCTGTCAGTCTGGTTCTCTGCAAGGTTTGATGACTGTCTAAATGTCTGGTGTTACCAAATCTCTTTTTTTATCAACTCTTAAATTTCAGTCCTTGCTTTTGAGATGGATGGAAAGGAAAGAAAATAATTCTGTAGTGTGTGGGCCAGAGCTCATGGCAGGGTCACAGCGAGGCCAGATTCTCTGGGTAGGGAACCAGAGGCCCCATGGCTCTTTGCTGAAACCTTGCCAAGTATCCAATGGATTAAGATTTGTAAGAGGGGGTGACTGGATCTGCCTATGCAGAGAGAGCTTTTCATTCTGTTGTCCCCCTGAAGATTGTATGAATTCAGGTGAGGAGGAGAGGGATGAGGTGAAAGCTGTACATTACATAGAAAGGAATTGAATCCCTTCATTTTCTTTTCAGCACAGATACTAACAACATGGGATGCCCTGCATCTAAAGATGTATCTAGCTGCATCTTTATTCTTTTTAGTGAAAAAAAAATATTTCTCTAAATACTCAACTGAATGACCATGTGCGCTGCAGCTGATTTAATGGGAAGTGCCCTACAGCAGTTTCAGTGTTCCAGTCTGTGCTGTGATCAAGCAGTCAGTTCCATATATCAAACTGAGCAGAAGCATCGAGGTGGAGTTCACTTTGTCCTTCAGTATCTCACACCACTTCAGAAGCCTGAACACTGCAAAACTAATCTCTCAGACTTTTACCAGGAATGTCAATTTTGCTAGCACCTGCAGCCACTAGCTGATATTTGGGAAGAGAATATGGGGACTGGAATGCATCTCATAATCAGTAGTGAATTTTGGCTTGATTAACAGGGAACAGCTTAGCAAAGCTGGGACTGTGACAACAAAATGAGGTAGCAGAAAACAGGATGACATGTTTCTATGGGAAGGATGAGTCCCTCTGTAGAGTTAAGGTGATTTTTCTTTTCCTTGAGCTCCATATTGGTGGGCAAAGACGCTCAGT
Organism: Formicarius rufipectus; assembly: GCA_013399695.1. Taxonomy (NCBI): domain Eukaryota; kingdom Metazoa; phylum Chordata; class Aves; order Passeriformes; family Formicariidae; genus Formicarius; species Formicarius rufipectus. The sequence continues at coordinate 242,833 of VXAU01001368.1, forward strand.
GACATGCTTTATCATGTTCATGAGCACAGGCAGACACACACACACGCACAGGGAAAGTACTGTTCCATGTAAAAGTGACAATCTAAGCCCCATGTTTACTCACAAGTTTGTAACTGAACACAGTTTTAGCCAGGGCTGCAGAGGATGTCTGCACTTCACAAATGTTCCTTTCCCTCCCCAAAAGGAAAAAAGTCCACTGGATCTGCATTTAAGTGCTTGCAATATATAGCTTCTTGTGGGAGCCATGACAGTAATCTCAGGCATGAGCTGTGTCTGAACATTCTGGACAGTTTTATTACGTGGCAGTTTGAGCACATCAAAGACAACCAGCGGCGTCTCTCCTCTTTCAGCACCATCCTCCCCCTTCATCCTTCACTACACAAAGCCCTCACATACCAAAACTCCTTGTGGCTCACTCTCCCCCACCTGCAGTAGGAAGACATGAAGTAGCTGGAAGCAATTCTTTGTGTGCTACATATCATAAAGTCAGCAACTTTCTGGATGGTTCTGTACTGCCTTGGTTACACACTGCCCATGCTCTACGCCAGGGCCTTTCCTCCCCATTAGGAATCCCACAATGCTCATCTGGGAAGCCTTAACCATTCCCATGGCCACCATCACTCCCCTCTGTCAGTTTTACCTAAGGGCAGCCTCCATTTTACATTTGAATTTCCAAAGTCTTTCCAATGCAGTCTCAATTGCCAGACCCTAACTGGGAAAGCTTTTACAGGCTGAGGCAACAGTGGAGGGGAACTGGAGCCTTCTCAGAAGGATCTGTCTTTGCTCGTGGGCTGAAAAGAGGGCACGAACTTCCCCAGGTGACACAGGCCTCTTGAACTCCTTAGAAAAGACTATTTTCCCCTGACATAGAAAGGACCATCCATCTTCTGCTTTATGCTGAGAAGAGGAAGGACCTCATGGAAGGGCAAAGTTTCATGAATACATGTCCCTGTCTGAGGCAGGGAATAGGGTTCAGCTGCACCCACATGACTTTTCCTGCCAATGTGGTGTGGCTTGCACAAGGAGGAAAGGATGGGATTTCAATCAGTCTGAGAGGAAAGGCTCAGGCATCTTCACCCTGGTAGACAACATATAGGTGATGGAATGCAGTCTGTTGGCTCTGCCAGCCACTTTGGCACCCAAGGCATGTGGATTTACAAGCTCTCAAAAGCATCAGCCTTGAAACAAAGAGGGTCATGGAACTGTCACTTTGCTATAATACTGTTTCTGAAACAGATGTGGGCATGTTGTCCTGATGTTCCTGCTCATGACTTGTAGCAGGCTGGGGGAAGCAGGGAGAGGCCTTCAGACAAAGAGATTACTCTCTTGCTTCACAAGCTCTTAGTGCCTGGAGAGGTCGTTTATAGCACACACCCTAGTCCTGGGGTGGTACTCGTGCCTGCAGGACACTGTTCCTCATGCCTTCCGATGACTAGAACCAGGCATTGTTTTAAACTTGTGTAGAAGAAGGGAGAAGCACAATGAGGAGGACAAAAGGAGGAAGCAGGCAGTTTATAGGAGGGGAACAGAATGGATAGAGCAGAACTTGACATGCTTTGTCCCCCAGATTTCAAGCAGTTCCTGTCCTGATGCCCCATTTTGGAAGAGAGGCTGAACCACTAAAGATTTTGCTGGCAGAGATGAAGATCAGGCTAGAGTTCATAATCAAGCCTTGCCCCAGACCCTATGGTTCCCACAAGCAAGACCAGCTTTTTGACAGGTGTCCTTCTGTTCCTATTTCAACCAAGCCTGTGTCGCTGTCAGTGGTCATAATAGACCGCTATAATAACTCATTTATGTTCTTTTTCTTTACGCTTTCCTATTCTTTTCATAAGGCAGCAAAATGAAATAAGCAACTTTCACAGTCTTTCTGGGCATTGAGGTTCTATTTCCATTATTACAGTGGGGAAATAAAAAATAGATATGGGCAGAGGAGGAGCCAAATTTAATGAACAGTCTGCTTAGTCGACTGCTTTCAGTGTTTATTCTTTTCCCCTCTGACAAATGCCCTTTGGATTTTATTTAGGTTTTTTTTTAATGGAGGTTAAGAGTGGGAGGCTGCATCTCTCTTATCAGTAGTCAGAGAATTTGTGGGGTTTTAACATGCTGCTTTTTGTGTAGCCAAAAATCTCCGCCGCACTGAGCAAGCACCTCTGAACTTGCCCCTTCTGCTTTCTCCTGCCCCTGTCACATCAAAAGCATTTCCATTTTATGTCTATTGTGACAGCCACCATGATGCTATCCACACTGCTGCCTCTGGCCAAACATGTCCTTGAGCCTGGGCTCCAAGCAGCCCTGTTGTCTTTGGGGAGCTGTGTTCAGCATCCTCACCTCAGGGAGAAGTTGGGCCACAAGTGCCAGAGAGAGCTTGGTGCCCAAGCCTGAGACCGAGTACATATCAGTGAGCCAGCATGTGTGTGTCTGTAGCATCATCATGGGTGGTAGATGAGGAGTTGAGAAAGATGTGTATTCAGCACACAGCATAGATAAGCTCAGGTGGGTTTCTTTGTAATTGTAAGCAGAAAGGCTTCACTCACAAATGCTGTAGCATCTGTTACACCAAGCAAATAATAACTTATTTAAAAAAAAAAAACCAAACCAAAGAACAGATATTGACTGTCTAGATTTGTGGGTGCATTGAAGATGAGGAAATGTTGGGGGGGTTTAGGACTTCATTTCTAAATAAAGTGGCCTGATTTCCAGATTTTTAAAACTTGTTACTACTTTTCCACAGAAATAACTAGGTTTCATTGTCAGTAAGAACAGCATTATGCTTCAAAGGTTGTGTTCCCTTAAGAGCAGCTTTCCTGTTCCCTTCAGTGCGCTGTATTAGTTTGATCACTGGTCTGAAAGCATGCAGTGGGTCTGGAAGGAGCATCATTCTCAGCCTTACAGAAGGAAGCAAGAATAAAGTGGTTTAAAACCATGACTCTCCTCACTAGACTCCACATGGCCCAAAGTAATCTATGTAGCTCATTAGCTTTGTATGTGGGGACTCTGCCTAGTTACACTAATGTTTCCTGTCTTCTGGAAGAGCAGCATTGCCCAGATCTGTGCTATTTGCACATCTGCTGTGCTCCATCTAATCAAGCTGCTCAGAGCACTCCAAAGCACTTTCCAGTGTTTTCTTTAGCCACAAATAGAAACTTCACATCCTCTTTTGCGTCACAGTAACTCTTAAAGCCACTGTAATTTAAAGTTGCTACAACTTTTCTGTGAAAAGCAAGGCAGTGTTGAGTTTCTGTCCCCAGTCCATATGGGCACTAGATTTTTATTGTATTGTGAATTAAAGTAGCCATATCCTGTGGCATCCTACAATTATTGGAGGTTTCACTAATGAAGCTGGATGGTGGGAGGTTATGTGATTTTTGGTCTTCTCAGAGAATTAAAAAGCTAATGTAAAAATAATCATTTGGAAATTGGATGTTTTCTTCTTGGTCCAAATCATAATTCCAGAAACAAGATGAGCACAAACTGATTTTTCATAGAATTGCAGAATCATAGAATAGTTTGGGTTGGAACGGACCTTTCAAAAGTTAACTAGTCCAATCCATCTGCAGTGAGCAGGGACATCTTCAACTAAATGAGGTTACTCAGAGCCCCATCCAGCCTGAACTTGCATGTTCATAGCAGTGGGGCATCCATGACCTTTGCAGGTAACTTGCTCCAGCATTGCACCACTCTCATCATAAATAAACTTTTTTCTTGTATCTAATCTAAATCGACTCCCCTTCAGTCTAAAACCATTCCCTGTTGTTCTATCTGATCAGTTTTGTGGACCTTCTCAGGGCTTCCTTCAACAGGTTGATGTCCTTCCCCCCCATGTTGAGGACCCCAGAGCTGGACGCAGTACTCCAGGTGGAGTCTCACCAGAGCAGAGTAGAGGGGCAGAATTCCCTCCTTCAACCTGCTGGCCACCCTGCTTTTGATGCAGCCCAGGACACAATTGGCTTTCTGGGCTGCAAGTGCACATGGCCAGCTCCTGGTCAGCTTCTCATCCACCAGCACCCCCAAGTCCTTCTCAGCAGGGCTGCTTTCAATCTACTTATCCCCCAGCCTGAATTGATACCAGGGGTTGCCCCAACTCAGGTGAAATAGCTGTAGTTAACAGAAACATACTGCTGAGTATTTTATTCCACAGATTTAGGGATTTTAGGATAAACTTTTAAGGGGTCTAGAAGCATACTGCAAGCAGAATGTCATTTATTATTTACTAAGAGTTGAAACTCTTGGGTATTCATTAGGAGAGAGGAGTTGCACAGACTGCTCAAATATTCTCTCTGTGGTGTTAGAAGTGCAGATACAACAGGCTCCTGCTATCAAAAAAGAAACACTAAAACTTGCAAGATAAGAAAAGTGAATCTATGGAATAGGTTTGTAAACATCATTAGGCCTTTTAAGAAGTAAAATGTATGTATACCTGAAGCACTCCTATTTTTATGTCTGACTAGTAATCCAATCAATTTAGAAAGAAAAAAGTCTTTGAAACTCCTTTTTTAAATTAGCAGCACATGTCAAAACCAACAGAATGGCAAATCCTAGGTGCTTCAGCCCTTGCTGCATATATGAATTCCAGTGAGGAACATGAGGATTACTTGGTTTAGTTTTGTATCTGGGTTTTACTGTGAGGGAAAGGAAAAGAGAAAGGAAAATAAGGTCATTTTCCTGGATTAAACCATAATGGTAAAACCTGGCTTGACTGACTTTCCAGGGACAAAAAAACCCAAAACTCTATGATTTCAGACAGCAATGTCTCTTTCATGTTCTTTTTTCTATCTTTTTGTTAAACAAAGGGAAGTGAAGAGCTGTTTATGTTTTTCCTCCCCCCTCTATCTCCTCAGGGTTTTTCTTCCAGCACACAGTTTGTTATCAGGTTTCAGAGTGTGCTCTGCAGCACTGAGTAAAGCACTGGATAAAAATGCCAAACATTTGATATCTTAGAACAACAAATCAGTTGGGAAGGAGCTTTTCTGCTGCTGTTGCTTCCATCCATGTTGTACTTAAAGGTGTACTGCCAAAATAAAAACAAAGAATGCAGTTTGTTAGTGGTTTAGGTATATACAATAGATGAGTTACTGGTAACAGTTATTTTCATAGCCTTTAATATGTCAGGGAAGCAAAGCACAACAGAAGTTTTTACCCCAAAATATGAAGTAACTCAGCTGATTTAGAGACAAGGATATGAAAAAAAAGGATGCAGAGTTTTTGTTCAAAGCACAAATTTATAAAACTAAGATTGAGAATACAATGTGAACAAAATGCTCATGTTTTTTCTTGCAGGCCAGAATGTTTGGGTTGATGCTGCCTTGGGTTGGCAATGACTAACAGACCAGTAATGTTGTCTTGTAATGTAATGTAAAAGTAAAATCTCTGAAACACCCAAACACTTGCTCAGTGTGTGGCAAGATTGTTTTGTTTGTTGTGAACCTCTGTGACCTTACAACATCAGTTTGAAGTCAATAATACAGGAGAAGCTTAACTCTGTGCAGAATCTGATGTCTGCAGAGAACCATTATTTACCCTATTTTCATAATTTTGAAGTCCTAACCACTTTAAATACCATACAAACTATTTGCTCCTACTTATAAACATCTAACACCAAAAATATAGTGGGTAGATGCTGGTGATAAATGAAACACAGGAAGCCATTGCTGAGGTGCTGGTCTACAGGTTAGGAAATACTGTAAATCAATAATCTAACCTTTCTTTTTGCAATTATCACTGATAGAGGGAACTTTAAAGAAAAGGCTGTAGGAGGATGAGACAATTTTCTGAGGAGGTTCCTCCATGTGCAACAGGCAGCATAAGAAAGAGCACATCAGTGCCCTTCTTTTCCTTTCTCCTTTCCCGTCCCTCACAGTTAAACCAGGATATGAAACTAAGGCAAGTAATACTGATATTTGAAAAGTGAAGGTGCTGCAGTAAGCTAACCAAAACTGTGATGGGATCAGGACATGGACAATTGAGAGCCTAAATACAAATACAAGGAGTAGGTGGGAAGACCATGCCAGGGGTGGTTACAGTAACAGCCTAGAAATATGATCCTTGCAGAGACGCTGCAAATGGATATCAGCAGGAGGAAATTACCCTGACAAGATAAGAGGAAAAGGTATTTTGTAATCCTAACATGAAATGAGAATCTGGATGTGGATGGTCGGGAAAGGCTGTATTTTACAAATATTTCTTTCAAAGCATCTTTAATAATTAAACAGAGCCAGAACATGAGGACATTCTAAAGACCAAATCCAAGTATACAGTCAAGTTGCCAGCCTAAACACTATGTAATGTAAGGATATTATTCCCTGTCATGGTTTAACCCCAGCTGGCAATTTAAGTGCCATGCAGACTCACTCACTCCACCAAGGTGGGATGAGGAGGAGAATTGTGAAAAAAATAAAAACCTTTTCCTCTGTCTTGACAGGGTAATATCCTCCTGCTGATACTCGTCCAACAGATTGAGATAAAAACAGTTAATAACTGACATAAAGTAAAATATACTAATAATATTAATGAAAATGAAAAAGAGAGGCATTAAAGCCAAGGAAAACTAGTGATGCACAACACAGTTTCTCTCAGCTTCTTGTGCACCTCCTCACTGGCAGAGCATGAGAAACTGAGAAGTCCTTGACTTGGGATAAACATTACTTATCAACAACTAAAACATCTGTGTATTATCAACATTGTTCTCATACTAAACACAAAACACAGCACTGTATCAGCTACTAGGAAGAAAATTAACTCTATCCCAGCCAAAACTAGACATTCCCACTAGTCTAAGTATAGAGCAGACAAATTAATCTATATTGAAGAAAGTGGTTGAATTATTCCTAACAAATAAGTTTACCAAAAACACAAAGTAAAGAGAAACCCCTGGGTCCTGAAGGGGGAGCAAGCAAATTCTTCAAGAGTACAACCTGAAAGAAGAAAGTGTAGGATTCACAGGGAAGGATGGTGTCATGGAAGCCAGAGAGAAGATAAGCTAACAGAAAGTGCAACATCGAGGTGCTGGTTTCTAGATTTGGTCATGGAGGAACTCCAGTGTCCCTGCTGGTTTCCTGCAGAGATGCATGGCAAGACCTGCTAAGTCAGGGAAGTGAAGCCCACAGATACTTTTCAGCAGAGGACTAGGGCAGGGCCTGCCAAATGTCAGGCCACAAACCTTACAGTCAGTGTGCATGCTTTCTCTGAAATACCTCAGCATGCCTGCAGTGCCAGTCTCACATTTGCTACTGTTAAAAAGCCAAAGGAATTACTGGAAAAGATATGTAAACTAAAGCTGAGGTTGACCGCAATTAATGTTTGGTGAAAAGCACCTCAGCAGAGGAATCAGAGGTTGAAGGGATTGCATAGAAAAGGCAAGGTAGCAAAGGGCCTGGGCTGCCTCTTGCAGACAAGCAAAATGAGTCACCATCCCTGGAGGTATTTAAAAGGCTGTAGATGTGGTGCTTAGGGATATGGTTTAGTGGCAGAGTTGGCAGTGTTAGGTTAACAGTTGGACTCAAGGATACTAAGGGTCTTTTCCAACCTAAGTGTTTCTATGCAACTTAACTTTTTTGAGAGAGAGCTATGGTTCTGCAGTGGAGCTGTTTTGCTTGGTATTTGACTCGTCTTCTGAGCAACTTTGTTCTATTCTGGGTTGGGATGGAACAGTGAAATCTGATAGAAACAATACTAACCAGCTCACATGGAGGGAGTGCAGATCAGCATCAATAAGCTTCTGGACTGACACTGAGGGCAATGCTGCCAGATATCCCCGGCAGCCCAAAGTGGCAGAGTTTGTCGTGAAATCCCTGTAGCATGACCTTACAGAATGCTCCTAGAAAGGCCCACACAGTCAGTATACTAAGGGTTTCAAAAATCCTTCCCAATTTCTAGAATTATGAGTTTTGCATTTGTTGCAGTGCATCTATTTTCCTTAAGCATGTTGCATAATATATACCACAGTTACTGCTGTTGGAGAGGGAAAGCACCAAATCCTACCCATTGTGAGTAAGCCAAGAGGGGAAGCATGGGAGCAGCTTTTGCTCATCACTGGATCCTGAAACCCTCTACTGAGAAAGAAAATAATCTGGGTTACCTTGCAATAGATGAAGAACTGAAACAGGACATCAGAGTGGTTTTGTTTCATTTGTATTAACCAAAAGAAATCAGTATGATTGAGAAAACCACATGTATTGTAGATATACTTGGGTTCATTTTCCCATAACTTAACTGTGGATTTCTGTGCCCTTTACAGGCATGAATAACCGTGAAGTCTTGGAGCAAGTAGAACGAGGTTATCGGATGCCATGTCCTCAGGACTGTCCCATCTCCTTGCATGAGCTTATGATTCATTGCTGGAAAAAAGACCCAGAGGAGCGTCCAACTTTTGAATATTTACAGGGTTTTCTTGAAGACTACTTCACTGCAACAGAACCCCAGTACCAGCCTGGTGACAACCTGTAAATCCCTGGTTTTCAGACACTGTCATGAATTACCAGGTGTTTCTCAGCCCTGTCCCACCTGCCCTTCACCTCCCAGCTCTGTGATCAGCTTCTCCAGAGTGCAGCATCTTCCAGCACCTCAGTGCACAGGAGGGGCTGAAGCTGAGAACTTCCGCAGCCCTTGCCTATGACCACTTGTCCTAATAATCTGAATGTCCTGGATGAAAAGGAGAAAAACACTTGTTTTTTCTTAATCAAAGACTCCAAAACTGCATTGTATTGATGTTATGTAAACTGCAAAACCTCTGTTCATTGTAAATAGTAACTCAGTGCCAATAACTGATCCTAGTGCTTTCCTTTTTTTAAAATGCAAAACCTATGTGATTTTAACTAGTCTTCTCCTGTTTCAACTAAAAGTATTATTTTCCAGAAGTGGCCTCTTTGTCTAAAACATTTTTTTTCATGTTTTAACAAATAAAAAATCAGGACAGGTGTTTGTTTTTTTGCTTTTTTATATATAAAATATATATAATATATATACATACATGTACATACAGTATATGGGTGCTATTGCAGAGGAAACTCATTTGGAATTGAATGAATCCTGCTACGTAAGTACCCAGAAAGCGATAATTTTACTGCAGACATGAAAACACTGGTGGGATTCTAAAAGCCAGTGATCTAATTTTTGGCTTTTGCCAAGCATGATTTTTTTAAATTGGATTGCACTTTTTGTTTATGGTTATGTACCTGTAGATGGTTGTAACTTTGCTCTTTCAGGAATCATGTGCTGTATTTACAGTAATGTTTCCAATGTTTGACAAGTGTGTGATGATTTGTTCTTGAAATTAAAACGAACATATTTAAAGCAAGAAAACAACACCATCACTGTTTGAACTGGAAAATTGAAACTGCAAGGACTTCTTGTATCAAAACATGTATACTGAAATGTTTCAAAAAGATTTATTAAGCAGTGTAACCGCATTCAGATGGTCTTAAAATCATAGCATTTTAGCCATGTCCCCCTGCTAAACTGTTGGTCATGCAACTAGGATTTTTCTGTTTTATGTGTAACATTTTTCCATTGTAAAATAAGTGTGTTAAATGTCCTGTACTGCTAATGAAATTACTTCCCCTGTGTCTGCAAGTTCTCCAGTGGAATTACTATGCACTTCTTTACATTTCATGGGGGATGCACAGAACAAAGTATTACCTTTTCTGTTGTCTGTACCAGCCTTGAAATACTTACGTTTAACCAAAAAACAAACAAAAAAAATTCCTTTCTATTTCTATTGAGTTTTTAATACTGAGTTGCAAATTTTAAAGTCTTAATTACATTTTGTTATGGTTTATTTGCAAGTTTACATTTTAAAACTGTTTAACTTTCTTAATTTAGTAATTAAAAAAAGAGCATTTTACATTTGGATAGTTGTTTTTTTGTTTAAACTGTGGAGATAATGGTGGAGATGAAATTAAAAACTTTTCAAGAAGGGGCATTCATCCCATTTGAGGCATCATATTTCATAGGAATATGCAGACCAGTTACCTACGGGACATCATTTTCCAAATTACTAAGTCAATATGTTTTTAAACAGCTGGAGTTCAACTGTAAGGAAGATGGCTGAATGCATAGCTAGTCTCTCATTTCTCTGTCCTACAAGCAGTTTGTTCTTTGTTAGTTCTGTTGCATTTAACGTAAATTACTTTTACAATTGCAAGTGTTGCAGGAAAAGATTTTCTATGCCTTGTATTGCTGTTACTGCTTTAAAAGATTGTGGCCAAGTAAGACTTCCTCACAGTTGGAACTTTTTTTTTAAATTATTATTATTTAATATTTAGATTGTGAATTCATATTCTGAAGATTCATACATTTTCTAAAGAGAACCTTTCTCCATTAGTGATAACTAACCCAATAATGAATTGAGATTCAGAGAACAAATTGTCATCGTTGTTTTAATATTTTCTATACAAAACTTTGACTGAAAATCCTCTTGCGAGGGAGGCTTCCCCACTTAGCCTTTCTCAAAGTGTGAATTTATATGGCAATGTTGCTTGTTACCAGATTTCCATGATAAATTGGTTAACATTTTACATGTAGAGTCTATAATTAATGTTATGTACATGATATATTCAATGTTGCTGTACCTGTAGCTGCGGAGTACTGAAGAGGCCATGATTCTTGTTGGACTTTTAGCTTCCTCGTAGTACTTACAAAGCAAGTCGTGGTCCTCGTTTTTTTTTCCCACAGCTACCCCCCTGCCTTAAAACATCCTCCACGGAACTGAGGACTCCATAGTAACTCAGCAGGCTGGCGAAGCCAAAATGTCACCTCCTCATCCCAGTGGCTCAGTGGCGAAGCATGGCCATTCTGCCAAGTTCCTTAGCAGCCTTTGCTATGCCACAAATTTGAGTGCAGTTTCCATCTGTAATCTGGGATGAGCCTAAAACATTAGTTTGCCTATGTTTCTCACTGGAACTAAGACTCAGATGGGGCGTTGCTGGGGTTTTATGGCCTTTATTTCTGATTCTTTGGGTTTGCTGTTCCTTGTATTGCATTCGGTCTATGAGTACCACGTTGGTCTCTGCCGGATCTCTGCCTGCAGCTGGCTTGTGTGCAGACTGGTGCCACTGTTGAGTGGCAAATCCAGACCATTTCTCATCAATAGCTCTTCTGCTTCTTTTTCTTAATGTTGGGAGTTTTGTTGTTTGGGTTTTTTAATCTCTCAAATAAAAACATTAGCAAAAAATTTAAACAAAGTTGTTAGCATTTTTGCTATAAATTAATAACAGCCTTTTCTTAAGCACTGTGTATACACCACAAATAGCTGTGTGGTGACTGTAAAAGTAGAGTTTATGAGATTAAGAATCTCCTGTTCCCTCCAATAATTTTTAATGGAAGGTGAAATAAACTGCATCCAGATAAAAGCAGTTGGCCAAATGGTCGCCCCACCAGCCCACCTGACTCCCAACCGATCCACAGTGCGGTGGCAGAGTTCCAAGAGAGGTCTTCCAGAAGACCTACCAGCAGGTGAAAGGACTCCGTGGGGTGACACAGACATGTCTAGGCCAAGTTTAATTCAACACCATTCCCAGGAAAAATTACAGGCAGACACAGAACACTGCCACCAAAGGGATGGTTAGTATAATTATTATATTTCTGTGGGAAGGAAATAATGTGAGACTTGGTGGTCTTTGAAAAAGACCAAAGTTTGTCAAAGGCACTAACAGGATATTCTTTGGCTTATGTAAACAGTGCTTGACTTAGTTCAGTGTGACCCTCTGGTTTTGATTTAATTACCACTGTAGAAAAACAAAGTAAATACAAAACAGAAAAGTGATTAACTGCTAAAATTACAAGAATAATCACAAATTGAAAATCTGTCTCCGGTGTGAGTGTTTCTCATGAAGCCTCTAGACTGGAAAGGACTACCTGCACACCAAGACAGCAGATTGCTAAACATACTTGACCTTGCCACATAACTTCAAGGTGAGTGGAAAGTTGCTCAGATTTATTTTAATATGCACCATCCTCTTCTCAAGCTCTGCAATAAAAAAGGCAGTACTCTAATGAATGCAACCATATTGTACCCAAGGGGTTTAAGGGCCTAGCATGAGGCTGAGCCCAAGCACGCAAGAGCTATTAGGAGATACACAGTAGCTCCTCGTCTAAAGTGTAGACAATATTCATTCATCAAAGAAGTCTTTTCCTGTCTAATGGGAAATTACCACCAGCAGTGCAGACAAAAGGATATTTATTTTCTCCAGTCTTGTCAGTTTGAGGGTCTGTATGTCTTTCAAGAATAATTGAAGTCTGTTTGTAGCTCAGAAATCTCATTGTGTTCTGCAGTCTTGGAAAACCGTGATTATAATTTCCTGTGGCTCATATTTTATCACTGTGGAGACTCCTGTCAACTGGAGCAGCATTCCCTGCCATCTTAACTGAAGAAGGGAGCACTTTAGTTTCATATTTTCCTGTGCACATCAAACAAGAACCTGTGTCCTTTCAGAAGAAAAGGAAAAGGGGACCCTTGCCAGGATTGCCACTGGAGGAGGGTGCTACTGTCTCCCCCTCAGTGTTTCTGCATTTCTCAAGAGAACTTCTGTCAACTAAACCCAGGTTGCTGAGGTTCATTTTGAATGCTAGAGGGGAAATGCTGGCTTCACTTAAGTCTGTAAGACACTTTTTGTTGACTTTTAATATACACAGTGTTCTTACGTGTGTGTGTACATTTATCTATATCTCAAAAGGAAATTCACACACAAAAAACATTACACAAACATCAATCCTTGTATTCCTCCTCTGCAGCTGAATGCTTAACAAAAATGTAAGACCAGGACATGAGTAGATTAGAGGACAGAATTATGTTAACAAAAAGTTTCTCTCTACTTTTATGGGGTTTTTTAATTTTCCCTTCCCCCCCCCCCCACCCTGCCCTGACTATTCCCACTACGTGATCAGCTACAATCCCTATTTCCAGGCCAGGAGAGAGGTGGTAGCAGCAAGGGCTGCTGCCACATCCCAGTGATTCTGCGTGTCTCTAGCTACTGCAAAGAGCAACCTGCAGCTGATTTCAAAGGCAGGGAGAGAAAACATTTCTCCCAAGGGCATGGTTGCCGTTTGGAGCCTGCAGTGTGAGTATGCAGGAGGGCTGAAAGAACTGCCCTCCCAGGAAAAACAGGTCATTAGTTGGTAGGCACTGCATTGTGTCCTGGAGAGAGAGAGCCAAAGGTTGCAGCACCAGCTGTGTTCGCAGCATCAGCTGTGCTCACAGCGCCTGTGCTTCCTTGTGCCCAGGGATTTGGGTGATGAGATTAGAGCAGGCTGAGGAGCATGAACTGCATTTTCTGTTCCCAAATGTAAATACCTTCTCCGTTACCAAATGTAAATATCTTCTCTGTTACAAGTAAATAGAGTATGTTCAAGATGGGGGAAAAAAGGAAATCACAGGACTGGTGTGGCCTGTGACTGGAGAGCAAGTGTTGAATCTGCGTGACCAGGCCAGATGGAAGTTTGATTGTTTGGCTCATTGTTGGGAATAACTCAGCATTAAGCTCTGTGAATAGCTAAAAGGGCAAAGAGCAAAGAAATGAGATTATACTCCTTCCTCTGCAGCCAGGCTAGAGCTTGCCAAGGGCTCTGGTTTGCTTTTTTGTGCATCAGCATTTGTTGCTGAGCCCCCGCACCCAGAGCCTTGTGAAGTTTGCTCAGCTACTTATTGTCACAGCTTCAGAGAAAATTCCTGAGCCCTGTAATGGATGGATTTTAATCTGGAAAAAGAAAAAAGAATGCAGGGATGCTTTCTGACTGTTGGGGCTTAGCCTCATGCCAGAGGCTTGTCTATAAGCCCTGGAATTCTCTGCCCTTTATTCCCTGCTGCATCTCAGGCTTTGGGCTGCCTCCCAGTCCCACTAGGCTGCTGGATTTCCATAGCTAGAAGGTGCTACTCATACAGAAAGGGTCCCTAGTGTTGGGAAAGGGCTGCAATGGTCCCAGCACACCCCTCCTGGCACCATGCAGGGCCAGGGCCATCCCTGCTCCTGGGTCAGGTTTTCAGGAGAGAGTGGCAATGCCAAAGGAGCCTGCAGCATCCCTGGAAGCTGCTTTGACACCTGGAGCCACAACTGCTGCTGGGTCTTGGAGTGACTGGGCGGGGACTGTGTTGGTACAGCCCGCAGTCCCAATGACAATGGAGAAGTAGATGATAACTCCTGCTCTCCCAAAAAAAAAAGCAGAGGCAAAGAGGCACATGGGGAACAGCTTTGTATCTTAAAGACAGAGGACTAGGTACATTGGATCATATGAGAGCTGAAGGGTTCCCTCAAATTCTCATGCCTCCCAAAAGCAGTACGGCCACCAGCTGAGCTTTGTATATGACTTCATATACATCCAGTGTATAAAACACATACCACATATTGAGTATTTGCATATGTTACACATCTTTTGTTCCACTTGGGTGGCCTTCTCCTCCCCTTCCCCCCACCTTCTGCCCCATTACTTGCCAACGCAGCTCCCCTCACGTTATTCTAGACGTGTCATTTCTGAAGGACTGCACATCCCAGTCCTGCGGAGGCTGGGGGCTCTGTTAATTCTCAAATGTTGAGTGGGTAATGATCAATGGATGGCTAATTGGAAGCAAGAGGGAATAAAATAGGTATTACTTAGGTTCTGCTCTTAATTAAGAGGATGCATAATGCTGCGAGGAAAATCTTAGCAAATGGCAGGAGGGGATTTTGTCATTATGCAGGGTTTAATTAGGAGCATTGAATAGGCTAACATCCAGGTACTGTTTCGTTTCCTTTCAGGTGTCTCTCCAGGGTGTGACTGAAAAATGCCAAAGCAAGAGCCTTAAAAAAAATAAGTGGAAAATATTTTTGTAGGCATGTGCCTATCAATGTAAACAGCAAGAAATGGAAGAAAGCCCCTGTTTTTTGCCCAGTGCAAAAACAGTGAGGGGAAAGCCAAATGCAGGAAATCAGAGTGAGACCATGGTGTGCATTATGCTGAGGCAGAGGCAATTTAAGGCTCAGTGCATTGTCTCCAGGTTAATTCATAGCACCGATGTTCAAAGAGGAGCAATGTGGCAGTGCTTTATTTGAACAGTGAATCATTTGGAAGCAAAAACACTTAAGACTTAGTTCCCTGAATATATAGATGTGGTAGGAAATATGAGAAGCAGCACTTGATATCAACATTATCTTTCTAATGAAAAAAGAAACATTACAACTCCTGCAGGATTAGGAACAACTTTTTAAAAAAACCTTCCACGTTTGTTTCCTTGCCAATGAAAACACTCATCCTGCACCTGAATATTAATCTGTACTTTCTATGACAGGTCCAATATGATGCATCATGTTCTGCTTGTAAATAATGTACAGATGAGAGAATAACTTTAGAGACTTCAGAATTAGATCTGGCTTTCAGTGAAGTCAGTAGGAAGACTTCAGAAATATCAAAGAGGCCTTCAGAAAGCAATTAGGATGGCCTTAGTGTGGAGGATAAGGGAGGCATTTGAAACAGTGAAATAAACTTAGGTATTCGTTCTCCAAGCCTCCTAATCCCAAAATAAGTTAATTGACATCAGTTTCCACAGGTTTGTGAGAAGGTCCTTAGGTTTGGGCTCAGCCTCATCTTTGCTTTGAAACCCCCTCAGAAGATAGTGCTATTAACAGAGTCAACACAGTGTGATTTGCAAGCTCTTCTCCCTCTCTTTTTTTCCAGCCACTAATAAAGTAGGTAAAGCTCAAGTGAAAGGAAATTCCTCCAGATACCTGCTGTTTTCTGGGGCTTGGCAAATGAAAGGGGACAGAAACTGGTCCTTCAGCTACAGCTGCAGACACTGCTAGGTCTCTAGATTTCTGGACCTGGAAGTGCTTACACAAGGGACAGACCTGACAGCCACAACCTTCCTCCCCCTGGCCAACTGGCAGCTGCCTGTGGGGTCGGCTGGTGCACACTGTTGTTTGCTGGATGTTACAGACCAGTGTCCACGGTATGAACAGCAGAGAAATGAAGATGGTGCACAGCCATTTGTTGGCAAGGGAGGCCACTCCACTACATAAAGGGAGAGTTGTTTGATGGCTGCACAGCAGAGCCTTTTACAAAGAAACCTCACAAATGTAAGTACTGATAAAATGTACCTGTGGGAAAATCTGCCTACTGAGTCCCCCTGCCCAGCCGTGGCTGCCTGCAATCCCCAGGGAGCACTGAAAACACTACATACGTCCCTCACATAAGCCCCAGGAAAGTCAGGCACTCCTCAGAGCAACTTCCCCTCCTTGCTCCCATCCTGTCTCCGTTCATCATCCACTCACCAAGGCCCTGGTTTTGGCTCATGTGTGGCCGTGGGCCCCTTGCCACCCTTACCCACAGAGGTGCACGGGTGGCAGCAGAGCAATCACTGCTCATGGGCAGGAGGTCAGTGGGAAGGTTGGAGAGACAGGCAGCCACACAAGCCCATTGTGGTACAATTCAGGGCTGAAGAAGCCCTGATGGAAATGCCAGATGTCAGGGTGTTCATGGTGCAAAACAGCTGTGCAGTGGAGCTGCCACACTCGAGGCCAAGCCAGAGGGATTAAGCCTTTATCTGACACAAACAACTGTGGTGGTAATGCAGCCTCTCCAGTCACAAGCATCTACTGCCAATCACATCTGGGTCTGGCTGGGAACAGCAGGGACTACCTGGGAAGTCCAGTGGCAGTGAAAAGCAACTTCAGGATGCTGCAAAAGGGAGACCTGGTGTCCTGCTGGCCTGTGCCTTGGCAGAGGAGGGAGAAGGGAGAGAAGGAGGGGATCAGGATGACCAGTTGCAGGGCCAGCCTGATGTGGGGTTTCTCAAGGAGGAGGGTGAACTCCAGCTGCAGGACATCTCTGCACTGCCATTGATACAATTTTATTTAGTGCTCAGCTTGGGGGCACATGCTGCTCCCAGCTGCTTCAGTGTTCCCTCCAAAAATGTGGACGGTCGTTCTTGGTAAGAGGAAACAAGTGCCTGGGTCACAGCTTCATCTCCGGACCATAAAAGAGGGGCTGGCAGAGGGGTGGGTGCCTGGAGAGGGCCCTTCCAGGGACAAGGAATGCCAGGCAGGTGGCTCCTCTCTCTGCTCCCAGTGCCACAGGAAAGGCTCAGGAAGGAGCAGTGGTGGAGAAGCTGAGGGATGGTTTAGATGTCCAGTGGCATCAGGTGTGTGCACAGGCAGACCTGTTGGGCATCGAGGCAGCATGTGGTGGCAGCCCCTGCTCACTTGGAGGATGAAAAGCCACGCACAAGTTGCAGCTAGGCAAAACTCCTTCCAGGGTTAAACTAACGAAGCTGGAGATTGGGAAGAGCTTCTTGGCCAGGAGATGCACTGAGTGGGGGGTCAGGAGAGTGGTGTGGGCCGGGAGGTGCAGCAGCGTGCAGCGGGTGCTCCAGGGACTGCTGCTGCGGAGCCTGGCACGGCGCCGATGGAGCAGCCGGCGTGGCTTCCCGGGCTCTCGGAACCCCAGTGCACCACGCCAGCAGCGAGAGAACACACGAGAGCTTCAGCTCTGAGGAAAAGCGAGTTTCTGCTCCTTGGGGCTGGAGAGAGAAAAGTGGAAGTGCCTAGAAGTCTGCCCTAAAAGAAAGAACCAGAAGAGAAATCCCTTTTTTTTTTTGTAGTTGTTGTTCTTTATATAGTTCTTGCACCCATCATGTGATTGTCTCCAGTAGTCTGAATCACAGTTGCTTTAGCCTTCGGCACTGACAGTAAGCGGCCGAGGGCTGACAGAAAAGGGTGATTTCCCGGCGGGGCACACCGTTTAGGAATCACACCGGGTTGCCCCTCGTCTCCCGCAGAGGCAGCCCGGTTTCCCTCGAGAGAGGGAGCGAGCTGTGCGCAGACATTGCCAGAGGGTTTGAAGCCTCGAAGTGTCACTCCCCCAGAGAGGCTCTCCCGCTGCCACGTTGTGCCGTGCATGCCTCTTCCACTTCCTGCTGCAGAGCCAGTTCTGCCGCTTACCTGGGAGAGGCAGGGAGGGTGTCGTAAAAGGAGGAGAAAAGCACCCGGCCGGCCGAGCAAGGAGAGCCGGGCGCGGCTGGAGAGCGGCGGGGAGCGCAGGAGGCGCCGCCGCCGCCGCTCCCGCTTCCCTCGGTCAGCGCGGAGCGCACCTCCCTCGCCCGCAAGGTAAGAAGTGTCAGAGATGCCGCCTCGCTCGGCCCCTGTTTGTAATTAGCTGCTGACCCACTTCTGGCTCTCAGGGGGGCTATTTTCCCCCTCAAATTGCTGTCTCGCTAGCGCTCTCCCCCTCTCTCGTGTAATGATAGCCTCAGTCTCACAGATGGTTACAACATGTTTCTGCCATTTCGCTGCAGTTTGTTTGGGGTTTTTTGGTGTTGTTTTTTGGTTTGGTTTTTTTTTGGTTTTTTTGTTGTGTTTTTTTTTTTTTAATCAGGGGGAGTTTGGGGTAAACACTGGGGACGGACACGCCTGGTGTCGAAATGTTGTCCTGCCTGTTTACGTAGTTGCCTGGCAATGCCTGGCAGCCAGGCCGGTTCCCGCTCCCGCCCTGCGCGGCTCTGAGAGCTCAAGGTGCTTTGTTGGCCGAGGGCACCCTCTCCTATCCTCTCCTCTCCCTCCTCCTCCCTCTCCTTCGCCCACTCGCTCTCCAGCTCCTACTCCTTTTCCCACTTCCAGTGCTCTGCGGCTGCGAAGGTGCGTTGGAACTAGTGAGGGAGAACCGACTGGAACACACGGAGAAAACAGGGTCATGGACCCCTTTTGCATTTCCCCCCATAGCATTATGAAAACAGTGGAAGCAAACCCACTTTCATTTCACCCAGTAACTGGTTGTTTCAGGATACAGGTTTTGTAGGGTTGCCATTGACTGGGCAACAAGAACAGCACGTTTTGACTTACCGGTCCTTGTCCACCACCAGCACCCAGAAGACCAGAAATTCCCATTTCCCGCAAGCCCTGGGCGGATTCAAGGCGTGGACCGGTCACATCAGTGCCATCGCAGGCAGGCATCGATGCCCCACATGACCAAACGCGGCGGTGAGCTGTACAGCCAGTGATGCCAAAGGCAGGGGGTGTGAGGGGCGCAGGCGGCAGGGCCGGTGTTGCCGAGTGTCTCCCGATGGAGCTGCCGCCTGCGATACCTCTAATGCCTCTGAGGCTGGGGTTGCCCTTGCTGAGTGCTGGCAGTGTCCTGAAGCATGCTGGGTTTTTTATTTTCTACTTTCTTTCTAAAGCAGGAAAACAAAGCATGTGCAATTATGGTGTTCGTGTCTGTCAGTGCCCCCCACCCCCAGCAGTGACTTTTGAAGTTTGTCAGAGGATACACGTCTGAAAGATATAGACATTCTGCACGTTTCATGACAGCAAGTGAGCGAGGCTGTTCTCACGCCAGCTGAGGGAGACACGTCAGGTCCCCCCCAGGCTTCCCTGCGGCCTCCCACCTCCCACACACCCCGCAACCCTCGCACTGCGGAGCAGGGACAGTGATTAGGGATGAGAGATACGTCAGCCCTGTGAAATACCGGAGGTTCTTCCTTATTAGGAACCAGCGTCCTCAGTGTGAGGCATGAAGCTATATAGGAAAGTAGGCTGAGGACATTTATGCCTCTCGGGGTGGTCCCACCATTCCAGCCCACTCAGCCAGCCCCAGATTTTAGGACAGTATTTTTAGATGTCCCAGGGCCATGAGATATCCCAGGTTGGGGGTTATTCAGTGCCTGTGGGAGTTTTTTCAGCAGCAGAAATGGCTGGGAAGTTACCTCTGGAAAACAAGCATGTTTTTAAGGATCATAAGATTACTGCAGATATTTTCATATTTCACGAAGTTTAGAAAACTGACAGGAAATGCTACCTGTATCTGAGATGCCTGTTTGGATCCTGCTTGAGGGTGTCACCCTTATAGTTTCTTACTACTTGTTGCCTAGCATTCCTATTACCTGTATATCGACATCTACACTAAAGAGGCAAAACATACCAGCTCTGCTCTAGCTTTTGCACTGTGGATTGCCCAGTGAAGCAATATTAGTGCTGCAAAAGGGATGTTTGCTATGCAGGGAGGATTTGAAGTGTGGTTCTCCTAGCACATGTAGACTTTCATGCTGTGGGCTGCAGAAGATACATAAGAGCAAGCATATAGTCAGTGTGGAAGAGGACCATTGTTTTCATATTCTTTGTCTACTTCCAGAAGTCATAAAAATAAACATTACCTGCCCTAGATGCCCAAAAGTTTGAGGAAAGTTGTGTCTAGTGCTTCTGTAGAGAAAGCTGCACTTAGAGCAAGTGTACTTACACACTTAGGTTAATCTGACCCTACGGCAAACGGCATTTGTTGCCATCTCAGTATGTGCATCTTTACAGCAGCTTGCAAATTCTGTATGTGCTTACTCCTCTCCTGTAGA
The DNA here is from genome assembly GCA_013399695.1 of Formicarius rufipectus. Classification (NCBI taxonomy): domain Eukaryota; kingdom Metazoa; phylum Chordata; class Aves; order Passeriformes; family Formicariidae; genus Formicarius; species Formicarius rufipectus. The sequence goes on from VXAU01001368.1 coordinate 263,132, forward strand.
TGGATATCAGCAGCACCAGGGAGCTTAAGGGATTCAGCCAAAGTACGCAAGAATTATTTGGAAATCAAGAAATTCCTGTCTATCCCCACCCCGTGTGATCTCAGCCTTGCCTTAATCTCTACCAGTGCCATTTCAGAAATGCCGTGACTGGTGAATAAAAAAACTCTATCCTTTTGTGTTGTGCACCAAGGAAAGTGAGGTTTCTTTTTCATCCTAATGTTTTCTGTTTTAACAAGGTAGATAAATACAACTTTGATCAAAAGAGCAAAGATATTTTCCCCCTCTCCAGAAGCAACAGGGAGCACTGCCATGCTTGTGTTGCAAAGTTTCTCTTCTGTTTCTTCATGACAGATTTCTAATCAAAAGCAGATAGATGGTTAGTGTGTGTTTTGAGGCAGCACATCCTGACAAGTCTTTGTGCTGGAAAACAGATGAAATACCTGATGGATTTTGCAATCAGCTGCAAGAAAACAGCACAGATGAGCCCAACACCCTTCCTGGCCCCTGGCAGCCCCCTGCCTCAGTCAGACAATTTTTAGGGGAGTTTGGCCATTGCCTTGAACTTGGGTAGTCAGGCCCATCTCTACGGACCTGCAGAAGAATTTGCTCCCCTTCATTTATGCTTTCCCTGCAGCTTCCCAGGAGCAGCCATGGCCAGCAGCAGCCAGCTGTGAACAGGAGGTCTAGGTAGCCTCTCCTGTCCCCCTGGCAGGAGCAGTAAAAGAACCACTCTAGGTGTGGGAAACCTCCCCAGGGAGCTGGGATGGGTTTCTTTCCAGAAGCCTGAGTCACTGAACAGCCACCCACTAAGGTTATTTAATGCACATTGCAGAAATGGGTGTACGTGCAGGAAGGAAAAGAAGGAAAAAGTGTGGTTTAAGGAGGTCCCTTTACATTTTTTGGAGCAGTCCAGGCCTGGATACTCTATCCCTTTAGGAAGGGCCTCTTCACTGCATCACAAGCAGAAATACATGCAAGGGCTCCAACTGGCTATCAGTAATCTCCTGAATGGTCATAGGTGCAGGGGGGATATTAAATTCTTGAAGCATTCTGGCAATATCATAGCTTGACTTGAAGCTGCAATGTCTTTGGAAATGCGATTGGGCACAGTCTACACCTTCCAGCAGTGTCTGTGCCAGAAAAGGGATCAGGCTACAGGTTTCTGAGGGTATTTCAGTATGCTGAAGCATTCCTCTACCCTGGTTCTTCAACAAGGGAGACCTAAGCAAGTAATTTTTCTGTCCCATGCATAACTAGATTTACAGGATAAGCTAACTAGAAAAGTCAAAGGAAACAAAATGAAACTCAGCAACAGAAGGCAACATAAAATACAGGGATAATGGACTCAGCATTGTGTCCTTTTCTGAAAGCCGAGGATCTTCATCTGAGCAGAAACAACAGCCTGAAGTACTGCTGTTGGAGGAGGATGTTTTTGAATCATCTGTTACATTTCCAGCAGTGTGGGGATTTCTCTTGGGAATTCCCATCCACAGACCATTGCCAGCATTGCTCAAAAAGTGTTCAGTGTTTCCTGGGGTTAATTTATCCTCAGGACCATCTCTCCAGACAGAGCTCTTGCTGTTGTTACAGCTTCTCTCTCCAACCAGAGCTACTAAGGGAAGAAGAGGATGAAGTCACATTTCCTCCTTTTTTAATGCCAAAGCAATCCCCCCCCTTGATGCCTCCTACCTCAGCCCTGTGGGAGCAGGGGCTGTGTGTGGGTGTCAGAGCTCAGCTTGTGCTGCTCAGCTATCCAGCATCGGAGTCTAAGCAAAAACCTGGCTAAAAAAACCTAGATGTTTGTGCAGGTAAAAACACAAGTGATGGAATGTCTCTTCTGTCTGACTAAATTATTTTACTCAGATATTTGGAGCAATTTTTTTAGCTTATGTTACACAGGAAGGAAATAAGGCTCTCATTTAAATATTAAGCTGATTTGGGAGATAAAGAGGCATTTATCCTTTCAGAGGTTAAACTAATAGGAAAGACATTTTTAAACTATTCTGAAGAAAGACATTTAAAGAGTTTGGTAGCTGATCATTTGCAATACACTTAAATAAAGTCTTAATATCCCTCCTCCAAAAGGCAGAGTAAATATATTAAATAGCAAACTTGAAGAAAAATATTTGAATTTTTCCTGCTCATGTTGTGCCATTCATTAGAATCAAACAGACTGTGCATGATCTGTTTCACAGATAGCCAGATGTTACCAATTGAAATAGAAGACCAAAATGGAAAAAAGACCAAAAACTTTGGAAGTTGTAGCCTCCAAAGGAATTTAGTGACTTTTAAATCCCATCTGACACCCTATCCAAAACCCACTTACTTCACTGAGCTCTGGATTGACTTCTCAGTTGCTCCACAGAAATCTGTTCTGCCTTTCACGGTGCTACGCTAAAGGCTATTGAATATAGAAGGTCTGAATTCAAAGTATTTTTTTGTCCATCTACTTCAGAGACCATCAAAAGAAACATCTTAGTGTATGAGGTATTGCAAATCTGTTACTGGAAAGCCACATTTGCATGTTTGCTATGGATTAAATCCAATGGGAGGGATGCTCAGACAGTGTGTGTGGCTAGAGAGGTAGACCTGTACCCCACTCCCCAGGCCCCAGCTGAGCTTATGCTTTGTGAGCACCAGGGTGAATTTTGCACAAGCAACCAGTTTACTGGAGGTGCTCAGAGGGGAAATAAGGGTTTGCGTTGTGATTTGTGTTGCTGGAGTGCGCATCATTCAGTTTACGACCAAACTGGCAGAGATAGCCACATGTTGAAGCTCGTTCTGAGCAGGCACTTCAGGGCCAGATGATCCAAGGGTCAGGTTTACAAAGCTGTTGAGATGAGCAGAAGACAGATGCTTTGCAGGGTGTTTGACACCTAACCTTCACCGGCCCTTTTCTAAGCCTGTCAGGGGACCACTCAGCAGCTTTACAGCTTGATTCTTGTAAATCTGACTTTGTGCAGTACTGCCCTGGTGAGTCACCATCACAAGGACAGTCATTATTTAAACTGCCATCTGACCAAAGGTCCTAGGCAAAGGACATTTCACCACCCCTGCATAGTACAGCACAAGTGCCTATCACTGTGCTGATTCTGAGGGCTCAGGATTTTCCCTTTCCCATCACATTGGCTATGACTGTCAGAGAACCATGACTCAGCAGCCTTGGCCAGTGTGTGTGACGCAGCGTAGAGGGAAAGGGTCACCAACCTCAGGGAGAGATATGTGATGGGGATGAACTGAGCGTCGGGGTTTCTGGCCTGGGTGCTGGTATGTGGGAAGGAGCTGGTTTGGCACCAGAGCGCTCTCACGCCGGGGCTGCAGCTGTGGGAGCAGCAGCGTGTGCGCTGTGCTGGTCCAACTAATAGCTGCTCTGAGGACTTGCCTACATGGGAAAATCTACCAGCACAATTATCCCACTGTAATTATCCAAGGATAACTCTCCCGGTGGACTTGCTTAATATAACATAGGGTATGTATGAATATATGGTAAATCTTCTGCACGGATGGGTTTTAAGTTACATTGAGGAGGAATATTTACATTGCTGCCCAGCAGCAGAGCACAGTTTTTCTCCTACTTCCCAGAGAATGTCACATCCAGAATTTTCTATGCCAGAGGTACTTTCAGGGGGAAGTATGTGTCATTTGATCTGATCAGCATGAATGAAAAGCTTCACTCTTGCGCTGTAACATGGGGCACAACATTCACTTTTACAGAATCGCTGTGAGAGCTGGGGTAGAGGTTGGGACACTGCCTTGTACCTCTCTGTGATCCTGTCCAACTGCTTTGTATAATGCAGTTATTTAAGTGTGTTCTTGATTTAACCTTTCTGTTCAAGATACTGTGACTGAAGCTGTGGAAAATCCTTGGATTGCTAAAAGCTCCTCAAACAGGTTGAGATTTTGACTTTCTCCAGCAGACTGTTAGGTCAGATTCTGTTGCCAAATGTTATCATTCCCATTGCTTGACTGCTTAGTCCGCTCTCTTCTGACAACTCTCCTACGTAGGACTTTAGCTTCTTCAATGTGATAGAAGGTAAATGGCTGGGGAAATTATGAGCACTGGGCTTGTTTCTCTATACAGCGTGGTACGAGATAGAATTCGCTGGGAGGAAGCTAACCTGTGCCCTCTAAGAGGATGAAGATGACTATGCTTCCTGAAGCCCACTCAGCATTTATCCATCACTGCTTCTGTTACTCTGAGTGAGAGTGAAGCAGCAGTGTCCATCATCAGGGATTGCTTGTCTGGACCAAATTTACTGATAGCACTCCCAAAACAAAGTGATAATTTTGACTTGGACCCACATCAGTTCTGAAGGAAGGTGTGTGTGGGAAATTCCAAACAGTAACTAGTCTCTCTAAACTGTCCTTTAATTTTCAATAATTTAAAATGACAAGAGGCATGTGATAATAGGCTGGACAAAGTGGTATGATAAGCCACACTCGTAAACAAGCTTTGGAGTTGAAATTACTCAGCTCGGGTGTGGTGAAGTTTAGATCTGAGGCATCAGCATAAAGCTATTATTAGAAGGTCAGGAGTAAAATAATAGCGAGTGATTGAATTCACTGAATTATGCCTAAACCAAACTTCCAGACCTGAGCAGTCTGATCTATTGTCAGGTGCAGAAATTACCTCTGAGAGACAGCTCATCTGCTTTTGCCCTCTTCCAGTCTCAGCAGGAACAAGAAAATTTCAGGATTCCCATAAAAACATGTGATTTGCGCAACACAATTTCCAAAACTTTAACTGGTATTTCTTTTTCAGATTGAGTTATTTTAGGATTATTGCCCATGTGAAACTGTATCATGTTCACAAGAGTCCTTTCTCTTGTTTTCCAGCTTGCTGAAAAATCCTGGCCTTGCAGTAAGGCAGCTGACTCACTTCCAGTTCAGCTACAGAATTTGGAAATGGCCTCTCTGTCAGGTTAGTCCAGGTTATAACTCTGTACTAGCCATGCTCCAGCTAACCCCCTGCTTTCTTGTTTTGTCAAGTCAGCCAGTGCTTTCTCAGTGTTTTCTGCTGTGTCTTTAAAAAACATTAAAATGCAGAGAATATAAAGAATACATATTGCTCTTCAGTATTGCAGCTCATGGTCATTGAATGATGAGTCATGATAGGCATTTGGCTGTATGGCTGTCCATCTATAGTGCTTTTTCTCTCAATTTTTCAGGGACTTTTGTGGGTCGAAGCATACCAGTTGAAGTGGATGAATCTATACCATGGTCCCAATTACCTGAGCATGTCTTGGAAAAGGCTTTGGACCTTTCTGAAGAGGATATTAAGGATGAGGAGGCCCAGAGACCACGTGTTTCTCGAACACCTCAGCCTGTGGCCAGTCCATCATGCGTTTGCAGAGCACTAGCACATCATCAGTCAGCACCATCTGTTGAGTCAGACAGCAGCTTGTTGTCAAAATATACTGATTCTGATGGAGGTGGACACTTGTGTTCCTCGAGTGAATCAATAGCAGGAGTATTTCCCCCCGAGAGGCATCTTACAGCTATGGACAAACCAGGCATGCAGCCAAGATCACAGCTTTCAGCTGACACCAGGCACAAATCCAGTAAATCAGAGCAGATCTTGTCTGATGTTTCTGAGGACTCGCTGGAGGAGAGCAACCAAGGGAGTTCACAGTCACAGCAACCCTCAGGAAACAGACACCCAGCAGAGCTGGGGACTGTGGACACAGGGTACAGCTCCCAGTCACGAGATGTCATGGGCATCAGGAATCTGGAGCCCCCCTTACCGCTGGTGTCTGTACTAAACCCGCAGGACCTCCCAGGACCACTCATCTCCAGAGAGTTTTTTGGACCTGAGCATCAGCAGTGTCCTATGTGCCAGCAGTTGCCCCACCACAACACCCCGTGCCAAGCCCACGGCTGCTTTGGGCACCGCTGCCTGGCAGAGCAGCACCCCCAAGGCCCATGTGAGTAGCACCACTCACCCCATAGGAGGCTCTCTGGTTCTCTGAGACACTGCCTACCAAGGTGGTGTTTTCCAGCACAGCATGCAATTATTAAGCTCTTCAAACACCTATTTGCAGTCCATTTTATAATTTCAGGTTTTTGGGTTATGCAGCTGGACTCTCTGGTGCAAAATCTCTGAGCCAGATAAAAAATTAAAGAGGTCACGGTTCCTCATAAATGCAGCCTAATGATTTTGCCTAGAAACTAGCCTTTGTTGGTCACGCTGAGCATGCAAAGCCTCTCCCTGCTGTTATTTCATATTCTAGTCATTTCCTTCCTCCTTGCATCAGTCATTCAGCAGCCTCCTATACCAACTCAATTCCTGTTGTTTTCATAGTTTTGCTTGCTCCCACTTGGATCCCCAAAGTTGAGAATTTCCTGCCAGGATCAGGATGGGAGGTTACCCTTGATCTCTGTAAATAGTATCCCCCAGCACTATGACCAAACTCACCCATGTGTTTTATTTCTATGTGAAAAGAGCATGACATCCATCATCCTCATTTTTTTCTGTTGTCAGCTGAAATGAAAGCTCATTACTTAAAATGGAGCCCTCTCAGCTGCTGGTGATTGTATCGCTGTGACTCCATCAATATGGGTGTTTTGGCTCTTGGAGACTACAATGCAGTTTACAGCCTGCTATTAATTAGTATTCCTTTTCAGTCTCTGAGATTTTTATCTGTTATGAAGTGAGCATTGAACATTCAACAGCAATATCATTATTTTAATACAATTTATATTACATTAGACTCATGAGACCCTGACCTGTTTTGGGCTGGCTATGTAATAGAAAGCTGTAGGCTCGTTCTGATAACCTTTTATTATTTTTTTTTAACCTTCTGTTGACTCCACAGCTGTTTAAGGAATTTTGTCATTCCAGCAATGTGCTATAATTAGGCATATGAAAGAGACATGGTTTCAGAAACTCAGTTTCCAGCTCTGATTTTGGAACTTCATAAGGGGGAAGGGGCTACAGATGGGCTTTGAACAATGCCTACAGCTTAACATTTGGAAAATGTCCCCTGGGTTTCTTTTCTCATACCTTCTCCTGTCAGTTCAGCTTTCAGCAGACAAAGAGTTGGTTGCACAACACCACTCACTATTTACCTCCATTTACCTCCTCCACAAACGGACATCGTGAGAAGTAGGACATTTAACTGAATGAGGACATTTCGTTTGAAAGCAGGAACTCTCAAAGGCTTTCTTTAGAAAAATCAACTATATCCAGAGGGCAAAAAGAGTAAAATAAACTCAGATGGCTGGGACAGATTTGGTCAGTACCAAGAAGCTGGCAAGTGTCCTCCTGTTTCTCACATGCCCAGTACAGTGTAAATCACCTCCTGGCAGCAACTTTCAGTGCGTTGTTGGGCAGTGGCAACCCACAACAAAGCTCTGCACTTGGTGTGTTGCAACATGCCTGCCCTGGGGAATAGCAGTTGTGCCCGGAGGCTCTAAGCTGGCTTCGGACACCTGCTATTTGAGATACAAAAGCAAAACTGCTTCTGATGGCAAAGAAATCCTCTCAACTATGCTGAGTGCTCGGGGACCATCATTTCAGGTATCTGAGAAGTGTCGGTGTGTGTGGTCACACCCCTCTGGCCATGCTGTGCTTTGAGTGGCAGTGGCTGCAGCCATTAAAATACTGTAGCATCAGACAGATCCAAGGGAAGCTGGTGAAATATTGGTCTTAAAACCTCTAAACCAAACTGATCCCTGCCACCCTCCCTGGAGCTGTTCATGAGGAATCCATGAGAAAACCACATTGACTTGCAACATTGTTCTCCCAGCCCCTTTCACCCCGTCCTAGTTAAGATGGGGAGTGGGAAAATCTCCTAAAACAATCTCAACAAATGCAATGTTGCCGACTCACAATTTCATCAGGAAATTCTTTGTAATTGTAGGGTTGGTTGTTTGGGGTTTTTTTTAGGTACTGGCCTCTGGAATTGGGCTATTTAATCAAAGCTTTCTTTTCTTTCTTTTTCCTCCTCTTAAAAAAAAAAAAAGAAAAAGATGATCCTCATGGCTCCTAGGGAAAGGAAAACATGACTCTAAAATATGTAAAAGCATTAAAAAAAAAGAAAACAAAACAAAACAAAAAAACAACATACATTTTATGGGGAAAAGAGTATTTGAGTATGCAGCTTTCAGAGCCAGCTCATAACACCATAATCATGCAGTGCTAATAAGCCCTGCCAGGCTGGACTTTGATCTGCACACAGCAGCTTGGAAATGTGCAGAGCTGTTGCCTAATGAAAACTGCAAGCAGAAGGACTGGGGGAAAAGAATTACTTTTCCCCATTTGGGAAGGAAACAGCATACATTGCTTTCTCTTTCAGTTTATGCCAACAGTTCCTCTGTGTGTTAGTTATAGAACAGCATCACGTGTGTGTGGCCAGTAACAGTAAAGGAATTTTCGGAATTACTTGAAAAAAATTGTTCAGTTTGGGGTTCCCCTGCAGCCTTCCTGGATGGCAACGGGAGCAGCAGCAAGGCCTTAAAAGGTCACTTCGACAGAAGATTCACACAAAGTGAAGTAGCAAACTCAGAGATTATTTTTTCTCTTTTCATTTACAATAATCACGGTCTGTTTAGCCTTAATGTTGTAAACTGATTTGTTCCAGGATTTTGCATCTGCTTTCATGAGAACTTTGGGATGATTCATTTTCACAAGTTATTGCCAAAAAGAAATTAAAAAACACCCAACCCCTACTAAAAAACACTGAGGCATGGTAAATGCAGGGACAAAGCAGCCCTGAATACTTACTGTCAGTTGTCCCAACAGCCCAGCCCAGAGTGGGGATCTGAACTGTGTGGTATGTGAAAGGGAAATAGGAAGCTCCAGACTATAAAAGGTTCCTTCATCTATCTTCTTTCAGAGTGAGATACCTGCAAGTGCCTCCAAACTGCTCAGTTGCCTTGGACATGAGGAAGGATGTGCCTGGAAACAAATAAACACAAACTGAGGCAAAAATGTGGTGGCTGAAATGATAGTTACTGCCTTTATTTTCTCACACCCCCAGATGGCAGAGCTCCTTACCAACATTTTGGCCAGGCATTGCAACCACTTCCTCCTGTTCCTGGACCTTGCATGAGAGTTATCCGCCCGGCCCAGCAAGTCATCCCAAATTACTCAAACCTTCGTGTTCCCAAGGGCACCGGAGACCGACCACCACCCCAGAGGACATGCTCCTCCCCTGGTCCTCCCCAATTCCCGTAAGTATGCCTGGGTGGGGGGTTGTGGGAGCTGGAAGCTCCTTTGATCTGATTTTGTGGGATTCCAACCAGTAATTATGAATCCTTGTACTGTGAGTGTGCCTGGGCTGCAGGGGTGCATGTGAGATGCTGGATTATTTTCTTTATTTGCTGTTTTACACCCAGTGGGGACGTGACCTTACCCTAGAGAACTTCAAAGCTGGATACCTGATATGTTGTTATAGCACACCCTGAAATGCACACATTAAGGAAGATAAATGCTTTAAGGTTAAAGGCATGAAGGGTTGAAAAATATCTCAGTTGAAACCTTAGAGCTCTTCTGCTCAAGGGCAGAGGTCAATTTGGTGGCTCACTGCAGTCTTCAGCTTTACGCTGTACCAGCCTGGGATGACTCAATCATTGCCTTCCAGTGATTTCCTTCTTATCTCTTCTGTGGTGCAGAGAAAAAGGGAGAAAACCTCATCAGTTGCTGGTACATCTCTGTACTGCAGTTTGCAGCCTTTTCTATGATTTCCCACGTAGTAGTAAAACACCACACGTCTGGCACTGGAAACTGGGAGAATAGGCAGGACAAAAGAGAGCAGACAACTGAAATATTACTCTGCTCTGGCCTGTGAAAAGTTAGGGGCTCTGACAGAAAAGTGACAGGAAAATAAGGCAGTCCGTGCAGCAAAGAGATTTGCACTGAAGAGTTTGTATAAAAAAATGTAAAAATACTGGGGAATGGTGGCTATCCTTTACAGTAATACAGTAATTTTTGGCACATTTTTTAGGTAAGGTGAAGTTTCATAGAGATCTGTAAATTAGCCACAGCGTAGGGTTTTTTGTGGCCATTGTTGAAGTGTGCGTTGCTATTATTAGTACTTTTATCTGGTAAAAGAGATCCAGAATATGCAGGGTCTGTCCTGCGGCTGCGTGACTGACTGGTAGTTTGCATGCTGATTCCTGGAGCAGCAGTTGTATGTATGTTGGTAATATTTGCCTATAGAGTATTTTGTAACAGAAAACATCTGCACTGAAATGAATAAACCAAATCTTAATGTGACAACAGAAAACATGCTGTGACCAGCCTGTCATCATTCATTTAAGGAAGGCTAAATAAAAAAAAGAGAGTGGTCTTGATTGACTAAACATCACGGCTCTGTGGGGAAAAGCTCTCAGAGAAACCTAATGCTCATCCAACAGATTCAACTCAACAGGTTCCCATCACACCTCACATAAAAATCTCTATAGCTTCCCCTTCCCATTGACCTAAACTGTGAAGCCAAAGTGTCATAGGACAAGAACTGCTGGGCTTCCTAAACCCACACGTTTCTGTCTGGTTGCTACAACGGAGAAGACATTGGGCAAGGTTATTTCAGGTCTGGAATGCCAATCCCTGACATGAGAAACCCTTGTTTGGGTCTGTCATTGCTGAAGAAAGTAACTTTGTACCCTTTAACAAAACTTCGGGTTGTCCAGAGCTGGAGGTGGAATGCCCTTGTAGACCTGTTCTTCCCAATTCCCACCTTGCTCTGTGCCTCCTGTGCTGCACGGGATGTCGTGAGAGCATCTGAGGTGCCATGAAGCACCCTTTAGATAAAGGGAAGAGGTTACCCAAGGGCCACCCTGCTCCCCTACATGCATAACAACATCCACGACACAGTATTATTTCTTGTTCAGAAATGGCCTTTGCTGCTTCTAATTGCAAGCTGAACATCTTTCAGCTATGATGTGACTTCCTTCCTGTGATTGATGTTGCTTCTGCAGTAAACTGCTTCTTATGGTAGACTGTCACCAAAGTATCTGTTCAAAAGACGCTGTAATAACTAAGTAGCTGTGCTGAGCCAAGCATCTCTAGAACTTTTCATAGCTAATATGCAGCTCAGGTTCTTAGTATGTTATTAAAAGAAAAAAGGAATCTAAATTTTGCCTGAAAATAAATATTTGTAAAACCCTCACTCGCTTCTCTTTGTAGAAACCAGCTATACAACCAGCTACCTAATGGTCAGATGCCCCCCAAGGCATGTGGCCCAGATGAAGCATGCGGTTGTCCCTCTGACAATTTTCCATCTCCAGCTGCTGTCCCCAGACCCCTCAGTAACCCTGCAGCCAAGGGAACTCTGAGAACCAGCAATTTGCCAGAGGAGTTGCGTAAGTGGTTAGCAAATTTGTTCTGTCCAAAATTTCACAGCACGGACTAACAGTTTTATGTGGGAAAGCTCCAGAGGAGGGAAGAGGGGAGGAGAAGGTAGAGGGAATGACATTAAGACACAGAAACAACAAGAAAATACTGAGCGTCATCACATCTGTGTAGGGTGTGAGTGTCTGTGTGCTGTGGGGTGGAATTACCCCCTCAAATCCTGAAAATGTAATTGTCATTAATTGCTTGTTATTTTGTTTACAAAAAGTAAATACTGTTTAGATTGTTTTCATGACTCCTTGCTAAACAGGATGTGCCTCTGAGGCAGGAGGGACTGAAACTTACAGTAAAAGACTAATAACAAACAAAGCCCGTGGGGTAAAGCATTTCTGCCTGTCCCAAACCAGACAAATATGCTGAACCTTGACCTCAATTTCTCCCTGACCTGGTGAGTGGAGAGGACTCTGGGCTAGGAACCCATGCTGAGGGCAGCACAGGCTCTGTCTCAGCTGCTTCTATTGCCACCAGCCCCACAAACACATTAACCCTCCAACTCTTACAGGAAAGTCAGGTTTCAAAAATGGCTTCTTTCTTAATGCCAAGCTGGATAGTAGGTGAGATGTATCATTGCTAAGAACCCTCCACATCTCTCCTGAGGTTTTGATTTTTCCTTTATTCTTCCCTTTTGCACATCACCTTTCTAAGCCAGAGAGTTCATAGAACCAACTGTGTTGGAAAAGACCTCCGAGATCAATCAAGTCCAACCCTTTATCCAAGACCACTGTGATAACTAGATCATGGCACTCAGTGTCACATCCAGTCTCATCTTAAAAACCTCCAGGGACGGTGAATCCACCGTCTCTCTGGACAGGCCATCCCAATGCCTGATTATTCTCTCTGTAAAAAATGTCTTCCTAATATCTAACCTAAACCTCCCCTGGCAGAGCTTAAGCCTATGCCCCCTTGTCCTTTTGCTGGTTGCCTGGGAGAAGAGACCAACTCCCACCTGACTACAACCTCCTCTTAGGTAGTTGTAGAGTTGCATCTCGCTGGAGTGAGTTATACCAGGTGCCACTCTTGGATAGACCCTGCTTTATATGTGTCCTAGATGGAGGAATTCTGGATAAAATAGTGTCATTTGTGGCACATGCTCAGCTGGACTAGATTCACCAGATGGTTTACCCTTATGCAAATCCATGTCAGGTCAGTGGGGTCTGGGGGAAAGCTGTGCTGGTTGCAGGCAGCGCAGGCAGCAGGAGCTCTGGGTGACAGCCCAGCCTCATGTATGCCACAGGGCTGGGAAAAAGCAGCTCTGGCCACGGGGCAGGGTGAGCAGCAGAGTGTTGTTACCTTCAGCAGCTTGCCAGGGGCAAGGCAGTGGGAGCTCAGATCTAGAGCACGGTTCTGTAGAGGGCACTGATTTCAACAGCAAGCCACTGCACTATCCCACATCCATTCCATAAGTAATCCAAAGAAACCTAAGTGGGCAGAACCCGCAGCATGGTGGAAAAGGACGGCTGTGACAGTCTCACCCTCTGAATGGTGTATTTAAACGTTTCATTTTCATATGGACTCTCTCTCCCAGGCAAGGTCTTTATAACCTATTCAGTGGACACGGCAGTGGAGGTTATGAAATTTGTGAACTTCCTGTCTGTAAATGGATTTCAAACTGCTGTAAGTATTCCTTCCAGAGAAAATGAAGTCCAACCAGGGAAAAAAAGAAACATTTTTTTAAAAAGTAGAGGCTGTCCATTTAAATATTTTTCTGTTTATCATCACATCCTGTAGGTTAAAGAAGATACAAATAGAATGAGCTAGCCTTGGCTTTGCAAGTTGTAACTTAAATTATTTGCTTTTTTATTTATTCATATTTTAACTGAATGTTATGCTTTGAAATGTGCTTTAAAAACAACCCTGGAAAATTTCATTTAATGCCACCAGATACCAGATGGGCAATAGTATGAGGTTTTGTGAGCTGTTCCATTCACATTGTCTCCTGTTTGATCTGTAACATCAATATTAAAAAAGGTCAATTTTCATGTTTCTCCCATCCAAGCTTCTTTTTGTGCTATGCTATTACATCGTTGGTTCTTCAGATGTGAATACCCTTCTGCTAAAAAATTATCTAAAAGCAGTGTAGTCCCATGGCATAAATGAAACAGCCCATCTCATGGTTTCATTTGCTTTGTTATACTTCTAAAAGGGATTCTAAAAATCACTGGCCTGAAAAGGTCTGCATCCTACTGATTAATCTCATAAGCCATTCAGATTTTTACTGAACTTCTCATGAGTTTGCTTCATCATAGCAGCCCTCTCTAAGGGATCCACCCACAGAGGCTCTAGGATTCAGTGTTCATCAAAACTTGATTCATATTTTCTTATTTCAGGAGCATATGCTATCTGACCCCTCAACCTTCACTCTTTGGTGCCAATTCAGGAAGGCATTTAAGCAAGTGGCTGTCATTAAACTGAATGAGACTCAGGGTGGAGCTTTGCACACACTTATTTATTTTCATGAATCAAAGATTTATTTTTTTTTTCCAGACACTGCATTTATACTTCTCTCCAGCAGTTCTGCACTATGACCAATTTATAAGACGGCTTTGGGCACCATAGAGTTACAGAGTAGAAGGCTCATTAATAGCACCTTTGCTGGATGGGCAACTCATGGACTCTGCTGCACAATCATAAATATAGCAAAATGGCCCCAAAGTAAAGAAACAAATATGCTTTCTATGTACAAAAAGGGAAAAAGAAAGACTTCAGAGCAGAATATGACTCATCTATCAAAAGTTTGGAGAATACTTCCTCCATTGGTTACAGTCACTGATTTCTGGTTTCTAGGTTTACTGGGTGTCCAGAGAAGTGAGCAGTGTTGCTCATATTCAGTCCTCTGAAGTGGTCCACTGCTCTGCTGTTGCTGAAGTTGGGGTTACTTCATACAGTATCAGTGACCTGGCTGACTTCTCACCACGTACCCTGAGTTTTTCGTTCAGTATGAAGCTAAAACTTCACACTTGATATACCCTTGCAGCCATAAAATAGTGGGCAATTGCAGCTATGCAGATAGAGAAAGTGGGCAGCCATCCATCCTCGTGAGATGTGCAGAGTGGTAGAAAAACCATTTTGCAAACATCACGTATCTGATGTTCACCAGCAGTGGCTTTTTCTTGTTCCATCAAGTAAAACAGTGATTGGGAGGTGGGCAGTGGCAGGGCAGGGCAGCCAAAGGGCTGAGTGAGCAGGAGCCCAGCAGCCCCTCTGCCTGCCTGGTGCCCATCCAGCTCAACTCTGGACCGCAGGGAAAGGGGAGGAGTTGTGCACGTACACATTTGTTTCCTAAGGAAATTGGGCACAAGTTAGAATCTTGGGAAAAGAGCAGGTGCCATATCAGTGCCATCAAATGGGGATGAAAGGTGAGGGGATGTTCATAATGGACTTTCATTCTCTTGCAGATTGATATCTTTGAGGACACAGTACGAGGTATTGACATCATTAAGTGGATGGAGCGCTACCTAGGTGATGTATGTAAGGGCAATTTAACCTTATTCATATCAGAGGTGACCTGAGGAAAATGGTTGAATTATTCTAGTAGCAACAGGTACAGAATGAAAATGCAAGACCTTGCTATCAGCTTCCCTGCCCCTACAGAAATGGTAGAGGCCTTGCAGAGAGACTGTAGGCAAATCTCACTCACTTTTGTATCTTATGGTCCCAAAGCTCACTCTTTAAGAAATGAAGTGCTAATCCTGGTATTCTTGCCAAATCCCAATGCCGGCTGTTACATTCAGCCTGAAGTTGCCATTGGACAAGTTGTTCCTCCATCTCCTTTTTAAATAGTGGGAGTTAGCTATGCTTGGTTAAAGTGGCATCTGTAGTTCATCCCAGGCTGCACTGTCGTGGCTAATGTTCGTCCTTCTTACCTGTAGCTTTTATGTTGCCATCTAAAACACTGAAGGGTTCTTCTGGATAAACCATCCTATATGTAAACTAGAAATTGGTATTCTGTTGTTTGATAGATAGATTTGCTCTCATCATTTCATATCTATCTAAGCAATAAACCAGAGATTGATACTGCTGTCAGTGCAGTGCCCCGCAGCAACAACTTCCTTTGAAGTTCAACTAAGCAGCAAGTGCACATCACCTTTAAGCTTAAGCCAAGTTGTCACATTATAACAGCACAGGTGGATGCAACCTGGTGATTCTGTCATTTGACTCATGTCATCATGCAGTGGCTTCCTTGGATTCACACCCTGTTGAGTAGCCACTGAGCCTGACTCACTCTGGGCAAATCTCTGTGATCAGGAACAGGATGAAAAAGTTGTGGGCTCTCCCCAGCCTGAGTGAGAAAGCTCAACCACCTGAGACAGCACTGCACAGGTTTCCTGAAGATGTCCCATCAGGACACATTAGCTCAAGTGCACCACTATGCAGACATGCTACAAGTGCATGCAGAGACAGCCTGGGGCCTCTGCCATGGAAATGCAGTCATGCCTTCTGGAGCTTTCCTCAGGACAAATTAGGCTTGGGCTCACCGTGTGTGTAATGGAAGTACTAAAACTAGAAGACAGCATGAATTTTCTTTTGACAAAAACATCATTATCACTTAAAATACAATCTGACAGATCTCCTTTAGGACTCCTGAGCAGTCAATAGAAGAGACCAGTATGTGTATAGAACAATTCCCTGCCTCCACACGAGGATTTTTCTCTGACTGGCCACCCCAGAAATGTGTGTTTTCTTCCACTGACTGTAAAGGCACATTCTAATTCCAAAACCCTTACACACGTAAGGAGGAAGGGACTGCTTGGACACAAGCAGGGGGATGTGTGCAACTGGACATATCTCTTGCAAGCCCTCAACATCTGTATATGCTTACATGCATGTCAGGCACAAGCAAAAGTAATTCTGGAGTATGTTAAGTCAGTGTAAGGGATAATGGCTCCTTACCGTATTTGACCCTGTGGTGGGGCAAATTCTCTTGACATAGCACAGAAGGAAGGAGTTAATTAGGTGCCAGGCTGACTGTGAGCCACAGACTTGGAAGCTTTACACAGCCTTATGTGACGGGGATGAAAGACAGGCCCTAGGTAAACACAAGTAGGAAGCTTTCATCTGCCGAGCCTCCTCACTGGCCTGCCATTAAGGAGGAGAGATGTTTCCCAGATATGAAGGATGGCCCCTCTATGGAAACCTGATCTCCAGTGGGGGGCTGGGATTAAACAGGTCACAGGCAGGATCCAGGCTGTCCTAGCAAGGTGGAGCAGCACTGCCTTCAGCCCACCATGGTAAGGTGGGACAGAGCTGCTCGGTACCCCTAAACCTGCCCAGGCCATCTGCAACAGCCCGCCTCTGCACAGCCACCCCTCTGCACTTCACCACACTTCACCACTATGATCAACAAGAAAGGATGCCATTTCTCCTGCTGAGAGCCCTAGAGGTAGCTTCTTTAGACCACTGCCTTTAGTGGCTTTTTGTATAAAAAGCCATAGATGGCTAAATAGATGCACTTTTACATCAGTTGTTGGAAAACATTTAGGTCTGAATTTTAAGATTAAAATTTCTGTGTATGCACATAGACACTCTACACTGATAAAAAGTAGCTTCTTATTACAGATATTCCAAGTGTAAACTTGTAGCTGCTAATATATCTCTTGACATTTAGATTTTTCTATATTACAAGATCTCGAGAAATAATGAAGAGAATGAGTGTATGAGTTCTCCTGTATTTCCTGCCAGAATGAATGAGATCCTGTCATGTTTGCCAAGAACACAAAGATCACTTAAAACACAAACTGGCAGATTTCCGATCTGCTTCTACCAAACACGCTGCGTTTCCCCATTTCATAAAAGTGCTTTTCTCCCTAACAGAAGACGGTGATGATAATCATAGCAATCAGTCCAAAATACAAACAGGATGTGGAAGGGGCTGAATCCCAGCTGGACAGGGATGAACATGGCTTACATACTAAATATATCCACAGGATGGTAAGCAAGGACATGCATTTGCTGTTTTACAAAGACTCTCTCTTCTGAAAAGACAAATCTGACTCCAAATGGCAGGGTCTTTGCTTTGTTTTCCCTAATCCCCATAGTTAAACACCCCTCTTTGGAATTCATTAATCCTTCCTCTCATCAGCTCTGTATGCTCATTAACATCTGCTAAGAGGTTCAAGGAAGAAAAATCCTATTAAACATGCTCATCTTATTTCTCCATATTCCTTATTGTTTGATGTTTTTTCCCCTCCTTCACCATCTTGAGCCCTTATATGGGCCTGTGCACAATCATACCTAAACGTGCCTGACCTTCTTCCCTGTAACCCAGCCCCTGTTGCTTCAGCCATTCCAGAACTGAGGTCTTTTCTCAGGCAGCAGTAAGGCAAAGCAAAGGCCAGAGGTGCAAGGTGAGGCTCCTGGGGGATACCCGGTGACAGAGGACCAAATACCAAACTCCACAGCCTGTCACAGGATGGACATTTAGTCCAGAAGGTCCCACAGAGCCTTGAAACTGATCCTTTCTCCCTCAGTTGTTTGCAGTTTGCTGCTTTTCTCACCCTATAACCCACCTGATTCCGCAGTTTGATCATGCAGTCAAACTTCTCAGAAGCTGTCACCGACAAATGAGCTCTCAGCAGTATTTTGCTGCCCTTACCACTCTTGGGATGCCTGTGTCCAGGGCCATGGGGAACAGGCTGGGTCTTAGCTTCAACACAGACTTGGCTTCTGGCTGAAATCTTTCACCCTGTTGGAGGCTCAAGGGGCCTTAGTCAAGTCAAGTTTCATCAGCTAGAGATGGATTTCATGGGATTGCAACTGCAGCTAAACCCACAATTATTTCACACCACAGAACTCAATGCTTAAGAAATGCTGACAGATCTTTCCGGTATCATTTCTGTAGTAATGAAGAATCAGATTAAGTGGCCAAACCAAACAACAGTGAGTCTACCAGCAATAGATCAAATCACTTAATGGAAGAGCAGTTTAAGTAAGCAACAAATGTTCTTACACATGGGGTTCATATGCATGCAAAGAAAAACTACCATGGTGCTACAGTAAGACTGGCATTTTGTTTTATTCTAGATGCAGATCGAGTTTATACAGCAAGGAAGTATGAACTTCAGATTCATCCCTGTGCTTTTTCCAAATGCCAAAAAGGTAACATACATGCATGCTCATATACTTGTTGCATGATAAAGTACATATTATTTCCATCACAATGCACCAAGAGAAATCTTAAAACTCAAACACTCAATTTCTTGGTTCTTAATATCCCACTAGTAATATTCCAAAGCTCCATTTTACATTAAAAGTTTATAGTTTTATATACATAGAAATAAAACCCATTTCATCCACAATATAAATCAGCACATAAATGTATTTCTGATGACGAATGTACATCTAAAACTCAAATTGCCTTGAGCACTGAAAGAATTTAAATGGAGAGAGACAATCTATCCAGGAAGCATGCTTTTTATATTAACCCTTTTATAATGTCCAGATGTAATGCTGATGAGTGAGATGGGCAAGATTTATGACTGATGTGAAGTGAGGATCTGGAAGAGGGTGTGTTGAGAATATAAAAATAAAGAGTATAATAAATATTAAAGTACTAGGCTGTTTTCAAACTTTGATGGGCCCATCAAAGGCAAACTGTAAGATTTTTTAGGACTTGCAATTTCATCTGCCCTCCTTACTTGTTTTGAAGATCCATTTGAGAATACGAAATAAGTAATGCAAGAGATCCTCATCTCCTCTACCTCACTCTGAGAGAATCTCTTGAATTTTTACAAGGCCAGAAAACTTAAATGCCTTCAGTCATAGTTGAGAAATAGCATTCTTCCCTGATCTCATGCACTGTATTCATGTTCACTTTTCGTAACTAAATGCTGTGTGCACTGTTGAGTAACTGTCATATTACCCTTGGGTACAGCTGTATTTTGGCAAAGTGTGGATAAATTCTTTATATTTCCTTGTGTGCCCAGATTTTGGAACATGAGTCAAAATTTAAACAATGTTATCAATGATTATAGGTCTGTGGAGTCCCACTGCACTTCTGTATTCTAGTGTAATGGAATTATTTAGGCCCCAATTTAAGCTCAGAAATTTGAAAATATGCCCCTGAGTTTGTTACATATGTGAGGTCCTTTGTAATGAATGGCACTTCTGGTATTTCATGTCATTCAGATCCCTTCCTGAACAGTCTCAGTCTGGTATTTACCTTAAGTGTGAAAAGCTAGGAGACAGCACTGGTGGGGATTGTGCAGACCAAAGGCAGGGAACCAGTCAGCATTTTTAGTCAGTCTTTGCAGCTTGATTGGGGGGAAAGGGCAGTATGACTCCTAACCTTGGGGCTACGTGAATGTCCACCACATTAACAGACCCTACACCCTGGTTGCAGAGAGAAGTGTCCCAGGAGGCACTGTAGCTGCCTTTGGACAGGGACAGAACAGTAAGTTATGTTAATTTTGGCTGAACTTTATTTATCAGAAGACTATTTAGCATATAGAAGTGGTTCTGTCAGACAGTAATCTATAAGGAATTTCCAGGGTTGGTTTATCCAACTGTCTCTCTAAAAGCAACAGGCTCTGGGCATCCTGCCTGGCTATCCTGTCGTCCACATCACTCTTCAGTTTTTTCGAGAGGTGCCTTTCTCATTAAATTTTGCAGATCAGCATTTTCTACTGCTGTTTAGCTTTGCTCTCTTTCTCCACATGTTTTTTTGCTACATCACCTACTTTCATCTAGCTAGTTAATGATAAGGTAACTGAGAACAAGATGGGTGGAAGGAGAGCAGCAGAGCTTGAACAAGTTGCCATAATGAAATCCATAGGCAGTCAGAGAAACTGAGGTACCTGAAAAAATTCCAAGTGTACGTACAATTGAATGGTGTTGGCAGGCAAATTACTCCAATTTTGTCTTTTATACTGTCTTTATATGTTCAAGTGGCAGTGACAAAGAGCAGAAAATGGAGATTTGGAGGTTTCATCTGGGAGTGTAGCTATTGGATGAGTTAATCTCAGACAAAGCACATCATAAAGCACTGCTGGTATGTGAACATTAAGTCAGCCTCCAACAGGAAGAGATCTATGTGAACCAAGGAGCATTCATTAGGAAACTGAATAACAAGGGAGGAAAAGCACAACACACAGTTAAGGTGGAACTGGCATTTCCAGCTTTCCACTGTACACTGCTAGAGGAAGCACAGGTCTTGCTTCTTCAAGGTTTGCATTGCAACAATCCACAGAAATATGTCTTTATTTGGCCACCCGATGACCAGAGCATTAAGCCATGACTGCCCCATGCTGGAGGCTCTCTCTCGCAGTTAGACGGGTGAGATACACAGGGCTGGTGTCAGAGAAGCCAGGAGATTTCAAACTATGTTCTGCTGTCATAGCCCCGAACAGTCTTGCCCTCTGCCCTCTTCTTTCAATTTTGATCCTCAGAGTTAGAAATACTCTCTGTGGCATAACGTTCTCTCACCTTACAGATACACAGCAGAGTGAAAATATGTAAAGGACAGTAAACCATTTTCCCATTACTCCTACCTGTAATGACAGGTGTCACATGGCAAGGAAAAGCCCCTTTCTCAGTCTCTCTGCTCTCCTGCGTAAAAATACTAGCTACAGTTACCCATTTACCCCTACACACCTCCCTCAAGTTAAAATTACTGTCAGAGACAATTAATGTGCAGGTGCTTTTTGAACTGACTTCATTATGGAGGATATAAATGACACTGCACAAGCAGTTGTGCAAGAAAGGTGCAGAGCTTGTCTCTGGATATAGAGTGCCTCTCTCATTATATCCCCACTTCCTGGTTCCTTACCTACTACACATTTCCCACACTAATTTCCACCTTAACAAATGATTTTCCATGTGGACCTATATCAAATGTTTTTCTGAAGTCCAGACTGACTATATCTAATGCACTGCCTTCTCACAAAAATGTAGTTTCTTATCAAAGACAGAGAGAGGGCTCATTTGGTAAACGCTTGCTGTATTTCATCACATTTCCTTCTATAGCTCTTAACAAGATTAAAGAAACAAATTTTATGTAACAATAGTATGCACACACATGCATACAGTCATCTTTTTTCTTCCAGTAACATTTTAATCTCTCGACCAATTCCAAGTACTGTTGTCAAAGGAGTACAGTTCACAAAGATTAAAATCCATTCCTATGCTAAAACTAGCAGGTGGAGGCAAAAAAATCTTACTTGTGCTCGTAACAAAGGGAATGCTGTGGGATCTTGCCTCACAGAGATGTCTACCTGGTTTAAAGCCTCCACTCTAGGGAGACCACTGACCAAAGCCTTTACTTTCTTGAACACTGGAGGAAGGTCAGGATTGATAGATATCTCTGCCACTCACAAAGCTGCTTGTTCAGAAGTCTAAGAACAGAGTAACAGGTCTATATGCGCCTGTATGACTTACCTCCTTCTTCCTATACACAAATCCCAAAAATCTAAAAAAGTGGTTGCATCAGTTAACACAAACAACTCTCTGAGCAGGGAAAGTGATGCAGCTTCATTCCTGCAGCTTCATTCCTACAGCTGTACAGGCCAAGGAAAAGATAGCCAATTTGAGAAGCATGATGCTTGGGAATGAAAGATTTGGACTGCAGCTACATTGTTTGCTGGCAGGCAGGACATGTGCTGCCCGTGCCAGGGCATCCCCTGGCGAAGTGCCAGAGATGTGGTTCATGCCATCAGCTTTTTGTGCTGTCCTCTTGGAGCTAGCTCTGCTGCCATGACAGGGACTGTGCTGCTCCTGACAGGAACCACCTCAGGAAAACTGCCCTGCTAAATAAGAGGTCCAGGGAGCAAGTGCTCAATGACCTGGCTGCTCATGTTTCTTACCTGCTCTCTCACTTTGACTGTGTCCTGGTGTCTCCAGCTCCCCAAAAGAAATCTCCACCTCATGGTACCCAATGAGCTGGTTTCAGTCAAGGATCAGTCCCTCTGTTAGTTAGTGGTATAATAATAGCCCTTTACCCCTAAACATCCAGGCTGTCCCTATGGAAACCTCCCAAGGCAGTGCAAATACATAACCATGAAGTCTGAGGGGGCTTTTCTTCAGCCTGCTGTCACTCTCCAGGGCCAGGGTGGTTCCAGTTTCAATATGTTGATGGGCATTAGCCAACCCCTGTGAAAGACCACACCTTTCCCAGGATGCAAGGAGTGTTGGATGTTTGACCCTGAAAATTTTGAGATGTGTTTGTTCCTCCTCAAGCTCAGCATTTGCCTCAACCTCATACTCAGGAGGTGATCAGAGGGCACCATGCTTGGTGAAGGAAGGTGCAAGGGGAAGGGGAGAGGACTACCAAGATGTGAAATACTGTCTTGGGGTCCTGCTCTTTCTCTATTGATTTTTATCCCAAGGCTGAACATGCTGTGTGGAGCTACTAAGCAGCTACTAAGGTGTCAGTGTTTCCCTGCACTGAAATGTCTCCCTTCTCTTCTTAGTGTTTATTTTCACGAGCCTTTCAATGCCTGTCATTGAGATCAGACTTCCTTTGAAACGTGGTGCAATTAGCCAACATGATGGCAGAAGAGAAAGAGAGACAGGCAAGCTGTGAGATCACACAGAGTTCATTTATTTAGGAACCCAAATACAATTCTGAAGCCAAATTAAAATTTCTTGTTGTTACGGGAAATGCCTAGAACAGACAAAATGAAGTCTTGCTTGGCAAGGTCTGACGGAATCTGCAAGGTTCTGGTACAGATTCAGGAGGATTTACAGTATTTAGCATTTATTTTCCTTGTTTTTTCAGGAACATGTGCCTACCTGGCTGCAGAACACCCACATTTATAACTGGCCAAAGAATAAGAAGAACATCCTTTTGCGGTTACTGAGGGAGGAGGAATATGTTGCTCCTCCAGTAGGCCCTTTACCAACACTCCAGGTTGTGCCGTTATGAACATTATAACTTAAAGTGCACGACGAGCGGTTGCTGAAGGCTTGTTCCTGGCAGGGAGCCAATGCTCTTCCAGATGGCTCTTTTTGATGACAGAAGACACTCTTTCTGCTAAAGGAACTGGTTGTCTTGGGTTACTCAGGCTCAGCTTGTTCTTTACCATGTTAAACAACTATTTCCAAAGCTGATGGGGCAGAACTCTTTTCTGTAGATTTTTAAATAAGCTGCAAATGGAAAGAATGCCCAATTTTATTTTAACATCTGTTTTTAACATGCTTCTTTATTAGTCATTATAGCAAACAAATACCAGAAATAATGTTGCAATAAGTGTATAATAAAAATCATGTCCTCCTTTTTGCTCAGGGTTTCTTTAAAGATATTCCTGCCTTGTATAGCATTATCAAACATTAATTTGTAAATACACTATTAAATATTTGCCTTTTGTAATGCAATCTTATATAGTGTGTCTGCTTTTATTATTGCTGGGAATACGGGAGAAAAGGGTTGGGTAACATCAGTTTTCCATAACCTGTCTTGCATAAAGACACTTGTCTTCAATTAGAACTTTCAGGTCTAAAATCTCTGGAGTTCCCGTTCCTTACAGCTCAGTCCCTCACACCTGCAGCATATTGCAGCAATAGTCCACAACAGGAGAGCTAAATGCATGACTACTGGTGTGCTGTCAGTACCACTGCAGTATTTTTTATAGCACCCCTTTAGGTTCATTACTACTCTTCAGCCCTTACTTAAAACAGAGCATGTCAAAGGACAATTGGCATTTGGAAGCCAGCAATTGTTAAGAGAAAGAACATTGACTTCTACAACTTGTATGCAGTATGGGACAATAAAATAATCAAAGATGGAGAGCCACAGGGTGTTGGCAACCAGGAAGGCTTGACAATATCATGCCTGCTAAAATTTGAACGTTTATAGAGTACATAAACACGATTTTGGTGAGAAGTCTGTGTTTTTTAAACAGCCTTAACCTTACTGAAATGGTGTAAGTTGCTGCCTGTGGAGCCGGCTCCTCTTCTGAGGGCACCGGTTCGAATCCCGAGGAACGCGCTGTCGCCGTCCGAGCGTGCTCGGCCATGGCAAGATGAGCCTCAGGAGTAAAGGGGGTGGGGCCAGTTCTGCGCACACTGTGCCTCACCTAAAAAATCCATTGTGCAGGCTTATCCCAAAATCTTCGTTCGCAAAGTCTAGCCAACAACAACAACAACAACCTTACTGAGGTAACAGTGGACACTGTTGCCTTGAAATTCTGCAGCCTTTATTCTTTAGAGCAGTCACACAATAAAGTCCTGCTCTGACACAGAGCGCTTCATGTCTTCTTAGTGCAGGCTCTTATTAAGATCCTCCTCAGCTTTATTATTTGGCATAGAATGGACCAAACATAGCCTTATAAAAACGTACATGTGTTTGGTAGTCTGTAAAGTAAATTAGCCCAGAAATTGAGACTCCTCTTACAGTATCCAAATTATTTGATTAGCTGTCCATGAAGGTGATGCCAGCATGGTGTGTTGATGCAGCACCTTGTGTTGCTCATGAAGAAGAAATATAAACTCAGATTTTCCTTTAGCATAAAGGCATTTCATTCTGCATAAACAGTTGCAGCCATCTAAGAGAACTGGTAGAAGTGTTGTCAATTCCTGTAATTTTGATTGTGGCATTTTCTGTGCTTCTTACAACTCCAATTTGAAAAGGGAAGCTCAGCAACTGCAACAGGCTAATACCTGCCATGCTGGCAGCTTCCTGACAAGGCACAATAAAACTATGTTAGAATGGTGGTATTTCTTGGCACCTACTTGCATGCAGGGAGGGGAGGTTTGGTTTTCATGTGAAGAATTGAAAAACTAAGCTTCCAATTCAGAAAATAATTATTTAGTATACAGTGAGAAGCCTGAAGTCATAACAGAAATTGGTCTTAAATGGTCAACAAAATGAAGACAGAAGGAGTGGATGTGGGTACCTGAATATCAAACAGTTTAGGGTCATCAGGAGTGCCCTGTAGCACTGAGCTCAGCCTCCATGCTGAGCAAGTCTCCTGATAAGTCGTGGCATCTCTGCCAACTCAATATGGCTGCCACTGGTATTTTAAGGCATCTGAAGCATTTTAACACTGAACTACTCTGTCTCAAATGGCTTCTGAGCCCCTTAGCCAACTTCTGCCACATTTAACACAGAGAGCTCAAAGATACTAAGTACCTACGAGTTTCGTGGTAATAATTACCTGAGCAAAGAGCAAGGCCCAACCCCACATGTTGGGGAGGGAGAGGCAGCAGAGGTTCAGGCCTGTGGAGGTCTCTTCCCAGAGGTGGGCAGCTGGCCAGCCAGCACTCACAGCAGGCACAGCTGGTCCTCCTGCCCCTGGACAGAGCTGGCGGGGGGCTGGGAGGCCTTTTGGGGTGCACAGCCTGGGCGAGGCTGGAGAAATGTGTAGGGAATGAGGCTGTATCAGTTTTGCAAGGCAGCATATTAGGGAGCCCAGCTAAGCATTCAAAATGATTAGCGAGGCTCGGTAGTAAATTCCTTTCATCGTTTTGGCTGTCATCCGAAAATATGTGCTCTAGATTCACCACAGATTTGCTTGGTTTGGGCCAGGGAATTTCATTAAGTAACTCCTGCATCATGTGATACACAAGGTTACATTAAATGGTCCGGTGATTATTCTTCTGTTTCAATGATCCTTTTCTGAAAAACAATGCAAGCAGAGGGAGGAAGCAAAACTATGCTTTGGTGCTTAGGAAGTACAAAGAGCCCAATCTATTTTACTTCTGGGGCTGCCTTTTTTCTTTTTTCTTTTTTTTTCAGTCAAATAACAATTCTCAGGATTCATTGATCTTTACATTAGTTAGAGCATCCTACAAGGACAGAAACCGTGATGGGGAGAGTGTGAGTAATGAGCTACCAGCCTAGTGAATCATTTCCCCCTAAAGCTTTGTATTTGTAGAGAGACAGATGGTGGGAGCTGTGAAGAGGGAGAGGGAGGAGAAAGGCTGGTTTTTGCAAACAGCAAAAGTATAAAGGACAGTGAGAAAAAAAAAAATAAAAAGAATCAGCAGGTAAGGTAGAAGAGACTGCAAATATACTGGCTGTTTCAAAACTAACATATTAATGTTAAAATGGATTAGAGTCAAGGGAAAAAGAGGAAGGAAATTGCAGAAAACAACAGATTTGTGGCTGAGATGGGGAAAATTTACCAAGAGCAGCCTTAAATTTGTATTTGTAGATGAACTCTTAAGTCAGTTATTAATTTAATATACAAATAATGGAGAAACAGATGAAAGTATGCAAGATTCCATCCTGCAGGTTGGCAGTGCTGCTGCCCAGCTGGAGTTGCCGAGCTGCAGGTACCCAGAGAGACAAAAAGCGCGGCTGGGATGGCGACAGTAGCACCGGGGATTTCTCTCACAGCACCTATACAGTTGCAGAAGGTGTGTGAGAGAGGAAATCCATTGTCCCTAGTGCGGAAAACAAGAAGTAAAGCAAGAGAGTTACAGACTTAACACTGGGATGAGTGCAGCATTAAGACAGAGACAGATGATTGAGAGACAGCCTGTTTTACAGGCTTGCCAAAACTCAGATAACATTAATGCACGTAAAGACTTTTTTTACCTGTGTAACAAAAATACGGTTGTAAAATATTATCCCACAGTTAAGTCAGATCGGCCTCTCCAGCAAAGGAAGTGTAGAATGGTTCTAGCACAAAGTTAATTCAATAAAGCGCCGGACACAAGACAAGAATTACTGCCCTAAGAGCTCATTTTCTTCTAGTAGGCTTTTAAGTGCCATCATTTGATGCCATTTAAGAAAATAAATCAGCAGATTTCCCTGCAGCCTCACTACTGGGACCAGAAGCAAGGCAGATAACAAAGCTGGCTCCTTAGAGCAGCCCCACCAAAGGATGCCTTGCTGAAATCCTTTCCCTCATCTCCAGCCACTGACCAGGCTGCAGTTACCGGGGACTCAGACATTGTCCTAACAGCATCAGTTCAGCAGCAGACTTAGGCAAGTGTGGTCAGGGAAAGTCCCAATTAAATGTACTGAAAGAGGAAAAGGAGTAATTGCCACCCATTAGCGGGCTTTTTCGTTGTTGGATTGGAGGCACTGGTAGAGCTGAAGGAAACCCCTGTTCTTACAAGGGAAGGGGAGAAGGGAGGGGAGACTTGGGAACTATGTGGCCTTGCAGTACAAAAGATCTGCTGTGGTAATGAAGTTCCGGAGAGTTGACTCACCCTCAGTGCACAGAACAGGTACATGTTATCTTACAAAGTAAATATTGCTCTTGTTACGCTTTGGCTTTAATTTAACAAGATCCTCCATGCCCACACCTGCAGCAGTCTGCTATTGTTTAATCCGTGTTTGGGAAACAGATCCTGCCTGGAAGGTCACAGCTTTAGTTAGCCTTCTCCTCCACTATCCTTTATCCCGATGTTGCTGCAGGGAAGCACTGCTACACCACTGGTTCACAGTACCAGTTGGCTGCTGCTGCTCCTTCTCCCTGATCCCTGGCATGGGAAGTTCAAGGCTGGCACGCAGCATACCAGTTATCATTAGGAATGTCCACTGTGTCATTTCATCTTGAGCTGTGCCAATAACTGCTCACATGGGTCCCTGCAGCCAGCACAAACCACGCTGGCACATGAACATCTCACAAAAGCTGCTTTTAAAACCCTCTCTGAGATACTAGGCCTTCAGACATGCACCTCTATTACCCTGCCTATTGCTATTACAACTAGTGGAGAAAGAACAATATCTATATTTGTATTTATATTACAAGTTATTACTCACAGCAAGAGGTGTTCTCTGGTCTGCAGGAGAAGGACAGCTGGAGCAAGCAGAGGCATCTATTGCCGTGGCAGACGGGTGCTGGATGCTTCCGCCCACGCAGGCAGACACACCAATCCACAGAAGAAGGTAGCAGAGTAGCAGGCCCTCCAAATTAAGCCAAGAATAAGCTGGAATGGGTGAGCCCCACTCCAGTCTTTGTCAGCTCTGTGCCTGGCCTCAGCCTGATCGCGGAGCATACACAGACCACCAGCTGTCTCTGGCCAAGACCACTTGTAAACAAAAAAGAAAACATGTTTCCCAGCCTGACCAGATATGCCAGTTAGCTTACATTTCAAGGGCTCACCGATGTAGATGGGATCAGGCAAAAAATAAATGCAAGTACTCCCCATCATGGCTCTGAGCACTGCATGACATTGTGCAGATCCATGCAAACTGGAAAAAATGTGACCAAAAGCAAAGGCAGGGGTTTTTAAAACATTTGCTCTTTATTGAAAGGAATCAGGGACTTCTCCAGTTTCCAGATGGTGAGAGGGCAAATGCCTGTTTGCCCATCTAGCCCGTGGGTCAGGGAAACTTCACAGCAGCCTCTGCAGCTGCCAAGGC
The DNA here is from genome assembly GCA_013399695.1 of Formicarius rufipectus. Classification (NCBI taxonomy): domain Eukaryota; kingdom Metazoa; phylum Chordata; class Aves; order Passeriformes; family Formicariidae; genus Formicarius; species Formicarius rufipectus. Next base: position 291,739 of record VXAU01001368.1, read on the forward strand.
CATGGGGCTAATGGAGAGACTCAGGGAATCTCAGGTGAAACATGGATGAACCCAGTGCATGTAAATCCCTGCAGGGCTGACTGTTGTGGAAGAGGAATGGGCCAGGGAGTAGTCAACTTCCCAATACCTAGTTTGCCTGTTGGGCAGGTGAAGTCCTCCCTCTGTTTGACTCATACCAGTCTTCTAAGAATGGGAAAATACATGCTGTGGGAAAGCTCCAGAGGACCACAAAAGTGTGGATTTTCTAGGGCTGCAGAGAAAGGTACTGTACTAGTAGACACTAGACAAAGAAGCAACTATTAAAATAACTAAAATTGATTTTTAAAAAATCATGACCAGCACCACCTGCAGTGAGCTCATTCTGGCTGAATTTCATTCTTTGGATTTTCCACTTTTTTTCTAAGGACATTAGAATTCTGGAAATACTGTCTCGGAGGTTTTCTTCAAAGCTACCTTTCTTTACTTGGGCTGACAGTCTTTACAACATGTCTGTTCTGTTTTTCATCAGCTACACTCAGTGAAAGTCTGGTAAATGTGATGCTTTGTGACTGGCACGTTTGGCACTGCAAGTGCCAGCCTCGGGATTTTCAGCAAGGAGCAGGTGCTGCAGTCCATTCCTAAAAACCCTGCAGTCTTCAAAAGAAAAAATTCAGTGAGAAAGGCATCTAATCAGATAACATGACTGGGGATTGAGTTGAATGGCTCAGGAACAGTGAGTGCAGATAGGTTTCATCTATCTAGCAAGGGCAAAAGAACCCTAACATATAAGTTAGCAGGGCTGATCAAGAGGGCTTTAAACTAGGTTTGAAGGGGGAAGGGGTTGAAGTCAGGCTCTCCAGAGATGAGTCTAAGGGTGGAAAGTCAGGGTGAGCAGTGGAATCAGCAGCCCAGCTGAAGTGCATGTACACTAATGCACACAGCATGGGAAACAAGCAAGAGGAGCTGGAAGCCACCATGCAGCAGGAAAGCTATGATGTAGTCACCATCACCAAAGCGAGGTGGGATGACTCATCTGACTGGAATGCTGCAATGGATCCCTACATACTCTTCAGAAGTGATAGGCGAGGTAGGAGAGGTGGATGTTAGGGAGTTAGGGCGTCTCTTGACTGTGTAGAACTTGAGATCGGTGACAATAAGGTTGAGAGCCTAGGGGTAAGAATCAGGGGGAAGGCCAACAAGGCTGACATCCTGGTGGGAGTCTGTTACAGATCACCCAAGCAGGATGAAGAGGGTGATGATTTATTCTACAAGCAGCTAGTGGATGTTTCAAATTCACCAGCCTTTGTTCTTGTGGGTGACTTCAACCTGCGGCAAACTCAGAACAGCAGAGAAGAGGCAGTCTAGGAGATTCCTAGAGTGTATGGAGGATAATTTCCTGTTGCGGTTGATAAATGAACCTACCAGGGTTGGGGCTCTGCTAGACCTGCTGTTTACAGAGAAGGGCTGGTGGGAATTGTGGTGGTCAGAGGTCGTCTAGGGTACAGTGACCACGAAATGATGAGTTCTCAATACTTGGTGAAGTAAGGAGGGGTATCAACAAAACCTCTACCTTGGATTTCTACAGGGCAGACTTTGGCCTGTTCAGGAGGTTGGTTCAGAGAGCACCTTGGGAAACAGTGCTTAAAAACAAAAGGGTCCAGGAAGGATGGACATACTTCAAGAAAGACATCTTGACGGCACAGGAGCAGGCTGTCCTTATGTGCCAAAAGGCAAGCCTGCGGGGAAGACAACCAGCCTGCCTGAACAGGGAGATTTAGCAGGAAATTAGGGGGAAAAAAGAGAATTTATTGCCTTTGGAAAAAAGGGCAGGCAACTCATGGAGTGTTCAGGAATGTAGTTAGGTCATGCAGAAAGAAAATCAGAGAGGCAAAAGCACAATTTGAACTTAATCTGGCCACATCAGTTAAAAATAACAAAAAGTGTTTTTATAAATACATCAATAGCAAAAGGAGGGGCAAAGAAAACCTCCATTCTTTGTTGGATGTAGAGGGGAACATAGACAAGGAAACCAAAAGAAGGTTAGGAAACCATAGAACCAAAGACAAGGAAAAGGCTAAGGTACTTAACACCACCTTTGCCTCACTTTACAACAATAATACAGGTTATCCTCAAGACAACTTGCCTCCTGGGTTGGTATACGGGGACAAGGAGCTGAATAGCACCCCTGTAATCCAGGAGGAAGAGTTTAATGACCTGCTGAGCCACTTGGATTCTCGCAAGTCTATGGGACTGGATGGGATCCAACCTAGGGTGATGTGGGAACTGGTGGAAGAGCTCACCAAGCTGCTCTCCATCATTTATCAACACTCCTGGCTCACTGGGGAGGTCCCAGATTACTGGAAGTTGGCCAGTGTGACACCCATCCACAAAGACTGGAAGGAAGTCCTGGGAAACTACAGGCCTGTCAGCCTGACCTCAGTGCCCAGCAAGGTTATGGAACAGATCATCTTGAGTATGATCACACAGCACCTACAGGACGGACAGGGTATCAGACCCAGCCAGCACGGGTTTAAGAGGGGCGGGTCCTGCCTGACCTACCCGATCGCCTTTTATGACTGGGTGATCTGCCTGGTGGATGTGGATGTGTCTACCTGGACTTCAACAAACCCTATGACACCATCCCACATAGCAGACTCCTGGAAAAGCTGTTAGCCCATGGCTTGGACAAGTTTACTCTCTGCTGGGGTAAGAACTGCCTAGATGGCTGGGCCCAGAGAGTGGTGGTGAATGGGGCTGCCTCCAGTTGGCAGCCAGTCACTAATGGTGTACCCCAGGAATCAGTGTTGGGTCCAGTCCTGTTTGATATCTTTACTGATGATCTGGATGAGGAGATTGAGTCCACCATCAGCAAATTTGCAGATGACACCAAGCTGGGGGGAAAGGTTGATCTGCTGGAGGGTAAGAGGGCTCTGCAGAGGGACCTGGATAGGCTGCATAGATGGGCTAAATCCAATGGTATGGTGTTCAACAAGGCCAGGTCTTGCATTTTGGTCACAAAACCCCCTGGCAGCGCTACAGGCTGGGGGCAGAGTGGCCAGACAAAAAAGGATCTGATCGACAGGAAGCTGAACATGAGCCCACAGTGTGACCAGGTGGCCAAGAAGGCAAATGGCATCCTGGCCTATATCTGGAATAGTGTGGTCAGCAGGATCAGGGAAATGATTCTTCCCCTGCACCCAGCACTAGTTAGGCCACACCTTCAGTACTGTGTCCAGTTCTGGGCCCCTCAGTTTAGAAGGGATATTGAGGTGCTGGAGCATGTCCAAAGAAGGGCAGTGAGGCTGGTGAAGGGACTGGATCACAAGTCCTGTGTAGAGAGGCTGAGGGAGCTGGGGTTGTTCAGTTTGGAGAAGAGGAGGCTTGGGAGACCTTATCACTCTCTACAACTACTTGAAAGAAGGTTGTAGGGAGGTGGGCATCAGTTTCTTCTCCCAGGCAACCAGCAACAGGACAAGAGAGCACAGTCTTAAACTGTGCCAGGGGAGGTTTAGGTTGGACATTAGGAAGAAATTCTTCATAGAGAGAGTTACCAGACATTGGAATGGGCTACCCAGGGAGGTGGTGGATTCACCATCCCTGGAGGTATCTGAGACCGGACGCGGCACTCAGTGCCATGGTCTAGTTGTCAAGGTGGTGTTGGGTCATAGGCTGGACTAGATGATCTCAGAGGTCTTTTCCATCCTAGCTGATTCTGTGGGAGAGAGAATTTAGACTGGCTTGGCACTGATCAAACCCAATCTTATTACTACCAGCGGGTGTTGTATGCACCTCACACATGTGCAAATGCACGTGGCCAAATGCACCTGCCATAGTCTTCCTCCCAGATCTTCTCTCCCAGCAGGCTGCACAGAGACACTGAGATCCAACCTTAGCGTTGATACAGGCACTAATGGATCCCAAATGCCAAACAGCACACAGTGGACAACTGACCATTTCTCTTAACAGCTGACTAAAAATATCCCTACCAACAATGACTCCAGATGCTTGGTACTGGTTCTCACCAGGTACAGGGCAGTGGATCATTTGGAAAACAGAAGTTTCATTCTCCACTTTACTACTGGATTGCTCCAGACACCAGAAAGTTACCCATTCACTCTGCTCTAGCCTCCTTACCTAAGAAGCTGAGACATAGCAAACTCGCTGCTTAGGTAAGGTTGTTGAGATGTACTGATTACAGAACTACATATATTTAAAAAAAATTATTTTTATGGGTCCATTCTTCTCCCAGCCTTACAAACGACAGTTTTTTCTTGAAGCACCAGCTGTGTAGAAGCTGAAACAGCAGAAAGCCAGCAGTAAGACTGTCCCAAAAGAAAGATGAAAGGGGCTCTTTAAATAGGCACAGTAGCAACTGAGAAGACAGAGAGAGTACAATAATGAAGTGAGAAAAGAGGAAGGGAATTATACTATAATAAGAATGAGTGAAGTAGCAAAACTAGTAAGCTAGCACAGATTCATCTCTTTTGGTGTCATGCTTTATTTTAAAAGAGGTAAAATAGCATTTATTATTTTTAAAATGAAGAGAGAAAGACAGAAAAACAGTATTTTCCTTCAGGCTATTTAACTTACTAGTCAGAAACCAACCTACTAAAGCAGCACAGTGCCTCCCGAGGACACAGCCATACTAATGGCAATTTGATATATAATGGTATATCAGCAGTCAAGAGACTGACAGTTGCATCAAGACAGCCAGGTAGACAGTATATGGAAAACAAAGAGGTTTCCTCTAACACAATGAATGAAAATGGCACATCTCAGACCCTCATATCTGTTGACTGATGTAGTCAAGAGCCCTTGCTCACTCCAGGCTGGAGTTAATTACTCCCAGGAGAAATTAACAGGCTGAATTTTAAAGCTCTGGGCTGCATGGACTTCAGCACTGGACAGACAGGTTTCACTGTTCCCTCAAAGCAGTGCCCAGACAATGGTGTGAATTTTGTGAGTTGATTTACTGGAGCTATACTAGGAAAAAAGCACCATCCCCATCAAACTAGCACAGGGTTTTCCTGTTGCCCATATTTCTCAGTTCTGCACACTTCCCTTGTTTTGATGTCTTACAGAGCAGCGTGTCTTGAACTGCTCAATGTTCTTTGCCACAAGGGCAGTTTTCAGTACAAAAAAAAAAAAAAGTTAATCTGGAGATCACATCAGGCTCAGCCTGTGCACCCCTACACAAAATCAGTACTGGATTTGGTGAGATCCTGTACTGCCTCCATATTTTGGGAGGAGTTAAGAGGTGAAGCTGAGCAGCGCTATTGAATAGAGACAGGGTGGTGCTTGGGAAAATTATCCAGGGCATTTCTACATTAAGATTGGACCAAGCCTACATCTGTGATGATATCCAAACTGGTTTTCAGTAGGTAGCAAGAAGACAAACCTTTATGAGACACTATCTGTGAAATAGCATTGGTAAAAAAATTCAGCGAGTGCCCAAAAATCTGGTGTCACATTGCTTGTGACAGAGCTCAGTAAAGTGAATGCCTTCAAGGAGACAGAGCAGTCCCTGACCTCCCTGCTCTATACAGCCAGAACATTTCTTAGGTACATCACAGGGAAATGCACTTTATCCTACCAGACCTACAGTGTACAAACACAGGCTGCAAACAGCATGTCTGTGAGCTCTGAGCTTGTCAGACAAGTCTGTCTCAAAACCTTAGTGCAAGCTGGGATTTAGCAGGCTTTCAAGGCATTTTGCATCAGCTCAGTTATTGGCTCTGACTATCATGCAGTGCTATCACCCAGCTAAAAGCATGGTTTCAGTTCTGATTTCTCTTTTTTCTCACAGGCTTCCTCTAATCAAAAGAAGAAAATAATTTTTCATGTGTTGTCTGTGTTTTATAACATTAGAACCGTCTATGTAGATAGCTGGCTTGTGCCTAATGCTGAATACCAGAAGGCTGTTCTTACTAAGAGCTTACAGTCTGACTCTATCTGGGATTTGAGTGGCTAACTAAAATCCTTTGCAAATTATCTGTCACTTCTTTGTAAGCCCTGCTTCCTTTTTTTACATCTGAATTCGAACTGGGGATAATGAACTTCCTGTATCATAGACTGGGATACAAGGAAACTCATTGTACACTCACCAAAGAGTGTATCAGTAAGTAGCTTATAAGGCAGCTCCGAAGGGTCTTGTTAGAATTACTTATTCTCTGAGTTTCAGTGGTTTGATTAAGTGGATCATGTGATAAACACTTATAATGAACTTCTTCAGATGCTGCCAGGGAAAGCCCAGCAGATAAAATGCTGAATCCCACGGCACTGCACTATGCATAACAAACTGATTACAAAGTAGGAAAAATCGCGCAATTCACTGGCTTCTTCTCCCACTCAGGACAGCAGAACAGTGTTATACAATTTTCACTCTGCTGCCTCAAATTAAAGTATCCTTGCTACTCAATCCAGTTCAAACTAGTGCAATTTTTTTTCCTACAACTGACCAGGCAGATTACAGCTAAATGTACCTACATGCAGGCAAGTCTAGTCATGCTTCTGAGTGATTTCTTTCTTATTAAACAAAATATAAACATGCCCGTGGTTGGAACTAGATATTTTTAAGGTTCCTTCCAACCCGTAATTGTATGGTATGAAAAAAACCCAAAACAACTAAACACACACTGAGCATAAACTCACAAGTAACATATGCCAATTTGTTTTATTTAAAAACAGGAGGAAATGTCCAAGAGCATCCTCTGCAGTTTTGGCCAGGCCAATACCTGTAGGACCAAGGACCAGGCTAACATATCAGCATCTGCTCTGTTCTCTCCTCACCCCCAGCTACTGGCTTGTTTCTCCTTAGCAGCACAGCCTTTTCTCCTTACCCTGCTCTCCCAAGTTGTTCCTGCCCAACAAGCTACAGTCTTTGCAAAAGGCATCTTGACTCTGGCATGAAGCATAGGATGTATGTACTTGTCCCTGCCCTGTCACTTAGCATAAATTGCAGCACTGCTTCTTCAAGGCCAGTGCTATATCCCTGAGTCAGTGTCAGCTGCAGCATGTGTGATGAATGGGGTGCCTTTAAGAAAGTTTTCTTCAGGTCCTCTGACTGAGATGAAGGAAAGACTCCAATAGCCTCTTCTCCTTAAGCAGCAGTACCCACGTGTTCCTACTACCATGGGCAACAGCTGTCTGCACCCAGACATGCACACTTAGTCTCATCCAATACCTGATTAAAATATTTGTCAGAACTCTACTAGACAGAAAAGGATTTGGAGCTCTGCTGGCACTTTGAGGTGTCAGGGTGGAGGAGGCAACTCTTTCAGCTGGGAATGGTACTGCTGTCAGGGAGCTTGTGGACAGAGATGGAAGTGATGGGCTCTCAGTGAGGTAATTGATTTTACTTGGAACACTTAATTCAGTAAAGGGTTGGTGAGGGCAGGAATGATTCCTTTAAGCTACTTACTGGCTGGTTTTCCTCCAGTCCAGATCCCAGACTTTACAGAGTGGTAGCAGAGATGGCAGAAGCTGCAAAGCCAGCCCACAGTAAGGCCTGTCCTCAGGCTACCTCACTTCATATCATCCCACTGAGTAATCAGCTCTTTAGGGTCACTGGGTGAATCTCCTTAAAGGGAATTGCTTCAGGAGTTCAGGTACTAGTAGAAACAAGAGGGGAAAGGATGGTAAAGAGAATGTCACCTCAGTAGTTCTGTCCTGCATGTCACCAGTAGGTCTGATAGCTGTGTTTACACACAGTGTAACCAAACTGGCAGTGTTAATTCCTCCACCACACTTACAGCCCTTGCATTTCCCTCCTGCTCAGCAGCCAGTATGCACAAGGCAAGAGTGCCCAGCCTGGCACAGAGGGAGGGCACTCGCTTGTGCACCATCACTAGAAAGGGTGCTTTGGCACAGCACTTCAGAGAATGATCTTGGTTGTAGCTGGCATGGAACTGTGCTCCCCACTCTGTCTGCTTCTCATGCACAGGAGCAGTCTCACATCACCTGTCCATTGTACTGAGCAGCGTGTTAAACTACCTCGCTGACTACCAGCTATTAAAGCCCTAGACAGACATGCAGACAACCTTGCAAGTGAGATCCTCTGCTTCCAGTTTACACTTACACTAGAGCTGGCCTAGAGGCAAGCCTAGGAACATCTTTGAAGTACAATACCAGCATGTTAATATGCTACATGAGTTGACCTATGCACACCTATGCAGCTGTTACACAGATATATAGGGAAGGAATATTTGGCAGATGAAGAAAACATTAATGAATATCAAACTCACTTGTCAGATGAATTAGAACATCAGAGAAGTGGGATGCCTTGCTCCCTGGTTTGACCCATCAGAATGCTTATCCATCAGTTCTGTTTTGAGGAATTATGGCATCTCACAGAAGTTCTAGGGGATGGTAAAAACTGGGCTTTTTTTCAAACAGTCAACCTGCAAACACAACTGCAGTTTAAGATGTAGATCAAACTTTGCATATCAGCTTTCCCATGTACCATTACTAGCCATTAAATTTCCCCATGTCATGTTATTTTCCAATTAATGGGATTACACAGGTGTAATCGAAGGGATAATACATCTATCAGTTCTTATCAGTTGTGACGGCAACTGAGAAAGAGCGCCTTATCTTGGTTTACTTTATAGCCAAAGGGAATTGATGCAACTACTATGGAGAAAAAAGGATAACTTTAGCACATGTTTTCTATGCAATCAGTAAGGATCAATAATAATACTGCCATTAGACTCTGTCACCAGAGAATAGTGGAATTTTAAATCTGGAAACCAAGCAAAAATTTGCAATTTCAGTTGTTTCCACTTGACAAAGTATCCCTCCTCCAGCATGACAAAAGATCTAAAGGTATTTGTGGTTTAAAACACAGGTGCTAACCTAGCCACAATCTAGTTTGAAATTGTGAATCAATTTGGAGTACCATTCAGCAACTGCTTTTTTACTGGTCTCATACTTGTATGTATTAAATACTGTCCACAGATTTCCTGTGTAGGCCTGTCCCCAGGGACTGAAAACCTGGTGTACACAATTCATAAATAAAACTAGTGAGACATGAGCAAGAAAAAGCATACCATACTTCTGGGAATCACTCCAGGAAAATAAATATGCAAGATGGCACATCACCCTACACAAAGCTGGCAAAGGTAAAATAACATTTGGGTTCGATCATTATGGAAAAAAAATAATTCTGTGTTCATATGTACTTGCTGATTTTCCACTAAGACAAAAGGGTAAAGGTAAGAACACAGTTTGACTCACAAGAAAACAAACCTCCTGGTAACAGTTGTGCCTTATTTAATTGAATTGAGGAATCAAGTCTGATTTTGATGCCTGGCTTTCAGAAGGCCCATGAATTCTCTAGAAATTATGACCATCATTATTTCCTGTCTCTGTGGTTCATGATTCTTCCTATGGCATGCACTTGCTTTTAATTTCTAGGTATACCTTTCCCTCAACAGTAACAATGCATGACTATACAATAGTATTAAAACATGGTAAAGAAAAAAAGAGGAATGTTGTCTTGCTTTCCTGTAATGGGTTTGGATGAATATACCCTCATGTTTCCATCTGTGCTTCATTCTTTTTTTTTTTTGTTTTCCTTGAGTAGGATATTACATTTACCGGCATTGACTCTTTCCTCCGAGTTTACTATTTTGCTCCAACTTCTGCTCTTCTCTTATTTTCCCAGTCTTTTCTACATTTTTGCTTTGTACAGTCTCCTGAATCCTTATTTTCTTATCAGGCTTCACACTGTCTAATCCCCAGTTTAGTTTACTCTTGTTATAGTTATGAGATATTGAAAAGTTTAAGCCACTGTATATGAGGTATGACAATAATATGATTGCACAGAAATGCTCATTATTTAAGGGATGAATTGGCAGAAGAGACATCCTGCAACTATGCAGATTGCAGACAGATGTCTACCTGTGTTTTCCTTGGCTGTGATTTGGAAATGTACAGAATTCTTTGAGAGCAAATGTTCATGTGCTCTTGCCAATTTTTATTTCATTGTGAGTTGGTCCATATTTTTGCTTTTAGGGATGATGGTTTACTGTTGTCTCTTAACTGTTTGCCTGGTGATGTTTGTTGGTAATTTTGCTTGTGTTCTTAAATACTAGACACGTCAGTAGAATTGCACATTCACTGGGCAGATATAGCTATAAAACAAGCTATTTATTGATGTCACATTCCATTTATAAGTTTCAAAATTTGGACTTTAAGAACAGTATCTTAAAAGTGGTAACTCACACTGTTTCCAGTGAGGTTTGTTCAGGTACTCACACACAGTGCATGTGCATTTTAAAACTACTTTACCCTTGTATGACTGAACATTATTACACTATCCAGCATGACTAGTTCCACTGCACAAAGAACCTGTAGGAAAGCTTTTCATTCCTCTGACTGATTGAAAAGTTACTTACTATAATGTTCCAGGAGTTCAGTGAGAGGTATATATGCCTATATGCTATGACTGCAAAGCCTGGTATAGCTATATAGCACACGCAAGCCTTGAGGCACCTGGAGATTTTAATCTGGGCAATAGCACACTCAGTGCCCCTTATGTGTATGAGAATCCTAAGTGCGCAGGAGTACAATGGAAAGATAATGGGGGCTGCATGGGATATGTGCACACCTAGCACTGATTACTATTGACCGGTAAATCAATTTTTGTTTTCCTCCTAGCAGATATCCACATACAGTATGCAACTGTATTTTCCACTGCAGTGTATGCTGTAACAATCATTACATGGCAGACTCAGATTCTTGAGAGGCTGCAGTTGGAACAACACTTTACATTGTAACCCATCAAGAGTTATTAATATATGTAACATCTGTTGAATTGGGAAGACAGCTTCAGGATGATGCTCTGTAGATGTCTAAGATAAATAATTTTCTTACTGAAATTGTCAGCACAGATGCTGCTCTGACAGAGCGTGATCTAACTGTTTACCTGGAATTGCCATAGCAATCTTAAGACAGACTTACAGTCTGCAATATAATTAGGTTGGAAAAGTGTAGCAGTTGTGCACAGTCCCAGTTTGTGGGAGGTCAAACAAGAACATTTATTTGAAGTTACAAAATACAATATATAGGTTCAACAATTAAATATTCATCTCAGGGGCTGGTTTTATGCTAAACATGGGAGGAGACATTACAACTAAGAGAATACATTGTGGTTGCTGTGAAGGGTATTCAAGAATGTAAGGTTAGTTTATATTTAATGAACGCGAGACAGAAGAAACAAAGGGATTGATAAGGAAAGTTTCTATCTGGCCTAGTGAATACACAGAAAACCACAAATCTTGTCAAATGCAGGAGGCTGGAAGCAGTAGATGTCTGCAGACTTGAGTCTTATCAGCTAGGGAGGTTCCTTCAACATTCTCCCAATACACTTTTCCAGGGTCTCTTTGACTTTCCAGACAGGCTTCTTGAAACTAAGATATTTTCGAACCCCACAGAAAAGTCAAGTGAATATCTTCAAATATTTAACTTCTTGTAGTTAAAAGGGCACCTGATACATCCCAAATGTGGAGAGACGACTGTCTCCAATAACATGTGGTTTGACAAAAGAATACAGAAAGATGAACTTTCTAGTTCAGATGGAGCTCTGTAACCACCAGCAGCAGAAATTGAAGGATTCCATTAAGTGCTCTGTATCCATTCAGAGGGGATGGATCAGCTGTACTTCTCCATCTCTCTTGTCACTAAAGCAATGGCCTTCAGGTTATCCTACCTGACAAAGTTATCAAGGGCATGAGATTTTTGTCAAGGATAGGGACTTATGGGAGCCAGTGGGTTCAGATGCAGGTTCCAATCTGAAGTGGGAAAACTAGCATATTTACCTCGGCTGGACACTTCAAAAACCTAGAAGAATTCAGTGTGGTGAATGAAGTCACTGAATACAGACTTCTTTCACCCCTCAGGACTGATCACTGCTCCAAAGCCAGAAGATAGCTTAAAGCATCATGTAGCAATTCCTCAAAAGAACTCAAGATACTTCTAGGAGGAAAATCTCATTTTCTCTGCTGATTCGATTTGCCTCTATGATATCTTCTTGCCATTCTGCAAGACTGAGTGAAAAGTAGCACTCCCTATTCCTAACAGCCATATAGTATGCAGTCTAAGAGAGGGAACAAACCATTCCTTTGTTTGGTGGCTCCAGATGCTTGAAGTCCATTAGTTCTGAAGTTAATCTGTTCAGGATATCTGGAAAGCAGGACTCTTTTGGCAAGTAGTGATTAAAAAGGTTAATTTTGCTGAGTCTTATTTGATTCTGCCAAGTAATTTGGGACTTAGAAGGATTTACAGGAAAGAATAAAAGGAAACAGCTATTGCTGGAACAAGGAAATCACGGTCTTGTTAACTTGTGCTGTGGAGATGATCATTTAGGACAACTCTATTTAGAGAAGAATCCTTCAACTGTTTTTGATTTCCTGTCTGTGTATGGAAGAGGAGTATCTCCTGAAATGTTTTAACCAGATATTCTGCGGACTAAGCACAACACAAAAAAAGATGATTTTATGCAAGTACCATAATTTAATTTTTATCTTGCACAGAGAGTAATGCCATATTCTCACACTGTTGACATGAAGCCACATAAGAAGATTGCCAACAATCATGATGACTTTCTGCTTTAGATATTTGTCCACAGGAAATTGGTTTAAGTGTATGACTTAACTCTAAAGAGGCCATCCAAAAACTATCAGAAGACAACTTTCCGTTATGACTTGCAAGGTGACAAGATCCATCTATACCCTGTGAGCTACCCACTTGCCCCAGGAAATTCATTTATACTCACATATAACAGAATAGCAACCACCTATTCTGCACTGAAATACTTGCCTGCTTTCTACTGTTTCAGTTTAGCAAACACAATTCCTCTGAACTGACAAAATTTTTAGAGTAAAATGAGAGGTATGGGTTCTGTGGTTTGGGGAAGTCAAAAGGAAATTCACCGCCTGATTCAAAAGCAAATTTCCTTGTAACCATGTGCACATTGATGGGTTTCTGTAGCTCACTGCCTCCAACAAGGAAAATAAGAACAAAATAGCAGGATGAGTTGATTTTTATTTGTGAAATATTCAGCTATTCTCTCCACTTTGCTTGTAAGAAACTGAGTGAGGCATTTTGTTTTTTAATCCTCCCTATTCAAAAGCTCAACCTCTCAGGGTAAAAGAGACTACCACAGCTGTGTCTACACTGTAATGGAATCAAAAGTCCTTTGGACCACAAGTAAGCATGGTATATAATCCTCCTCCCCAAGCCTTATCCATTCCTGATATATTATGGCAGGAAGGACTACCATCAGACTGCTCATCACCATTAGGATGCTATTGTATGAACCCACCAAACTCACTCAGGTATCCAGACCCCAACGTGCTTTAAGGAAATGACAATATGCCCATATCTGAGGTCAGTCCTGTATCCTCGCAGTACAAAATGTGGTTAAGTGTGATTTTTCAGAAAGGTTTCAGGTCTGCTTTCATTGAAGCACAGATCAAGGTCTTAAATGATTATGCAAACACGGTAATTATGTAAATCTGTCAGACTTAAGACCATTGGAATTAAGATTGAAAACATAAATGTGGACCTTGCTATCTTGCATTTTGTGAGAGAATTTTTATTTTTCTAAACAACGTAACTAACGTATGAAAACCTCAATTCCAACACAAATCTGTAGTAACAAATCAGGTTGATGGGAGGAAGGATAAAGGTTAAGCGTAATTTGTTATTTACAGTTTTCAAAATCATATACACATCCCTGTGTTCTGAGTGCTGAACTCTTCTGCCCTATACATATGTTGTTTGTTTTACTAGACTACATGTGAATGAAAAGAACAGCTGTGACCTCCCCTTGTACTTTGAAAGGGCTCTGATAAAAAATAAACATCCTCTTTAAGAAAAAAATTCTCAATTTGAATTCATTCATTCTACATGTGTAAGGACCCACAAAAGTATTCCATGCTTTAATTACATTCAGAATTAATGAAGAGGCAGCTAAGGTAGAATTTTACACCTGTTCATATTTAGTTTTGGAGTTATCTCTTAACATTTCAATTATACTCCATAGTTTGCCACTGCTGTTTTAAATCTAGAACCAGACATTGTAAACTGATATGACATTCACGTAAGACTCTATCTGAGCTGAATCTGTGAGCCCAAGTAATGCTGTTTCCTCTTTGCGCAACCTTCACTTACCTAAAATATGCTATTAAAAGGATTTTCACCTTTCCATATATGACTTTAACAACTCTTTGTTGGATTGAGTGTGATTAAGAGTAATCACTAAGCTGATAGAAGAATTTCACTATTTTTAATAAATTCACTAAAATTACTGCATCTGCACTGCAGGCTTATGCTGCTTTTATTACACCACATTATTTCTTTGAAATAGCTAACTGTACACGAAATTTAGGTGTGTGTAGCCCATTGTTAAACTAATATGAAACCCTACACAGTCTTAAAAAGATTTAGCTTATGTTGAAAAATGAGACAATCAGTGTAAGTTTTAAATGTGACCAAAACACAGTGATATACATATTTCACTGCAAAGCACTCACAGCAATTATCAACCAGCTTCCCTTTTCTATGCCTCCTGGATCGCACGCACTCCGTTATTTTTTTCTACCAGAAAATACAGATCTTTAAATAAAAGCATAAATGATGAGAACACAACAAAGCACAAAAAAGGCCTCTGAACTCAGCTGGAGAATGAGGCTGCTGCCTGCCCAGCAACAAGATGGTGTTGATCAGCTTGCCTTTCTGCAAGGCAGCTGCTCCCAGCTCCTGCTAGGCTGTGCACTCAGTATGGGACGTGGAAGAGATGAGACAGGGATTCTGGGACAGGAGTCTGGAAACAGGGAATATTATAGTTCATATTACGGTGGGTAGGGAGCTGAAGGAGGAAAATACAACCAAGAAACTGATTTGTGACTCACTGACACTGTGTATTTTATTTGCCTTGTTCTTGGCCCGTGGAAGTTTGATGAGCTCTGTCTTTTGGTCTTCTTCCACATACTCCCACTGCTATGTAAGCTTTCACATTGTCCAACGACCCAGATGTTTCTCCTCCACTGACTGTCTTCTAATTTGACTGAGCAATTCCTGTGATTAACAGGCAAGAGATTCATGCACAGTGTGCATTATTAGTAATAAATTCTGCAGCTCATTAAAAACTAAAAATTACTTTAAATCTTTTTAAACATTTAGTTAGTAGATTAGCGATTTAGCACCTACTACTTTTTAAAATTTTAATATGTAATATTTAGAAAAATTGAAATTATATGACGAATTGTCAAAGTCTGTTACAGAATCTCTGCCTTTTAAGACCAGAGTAACCGAAATTTTTTTTCATGCTAGCTCTATCACTGCCTGGAGAGATACAGGTGCAGGCAAGGAAAGCAAGCAGAACATAGCTGTAGTTGTCTGTGCTAATGTAATCCAAATATTTAAGCAAATGTTTCTAACAATAAATATGCAATAGCAATCTATTCTCTATCAAAGGATATATTAAAATTCCCTGGGCAAGTTTTGGTTTAAGCTGATGAGATATGTGTTAGTTGAAAGGAAACACACAAATGAAAGATAAATATATTGTGAACTATTTTACCAAAAAAGAGGAGGTGAGGGTGCAGGAGGGTGCAGGAATGTCCTACACAGTTCTGTACTTCGTTCCTGAAACAAGTAGAGCAACTTTCTTCGAGGCACACGCAGTGAGCTGCACAGTCTGACAAGAGCCCAGGCCTGGCCAGATATCCAGATCAGCTCATCGTGCCCAACTGGAGTCATGTTATGTCAGTGGACGCATCAGCTTAACTCACACATCAGCCTAACTCACAAAGCAGTGATAAGAATGTATTTATCCAGCTGAGAGGAAAGTGCAGTAAATCTCCCTGTCTCATTTTCTTCCACGTTCTTCAAACAGAGCTACATAAACCCAACCCACATTTCCCTCTGACTATGTGGCAAATAGAACCCTCTCTCCAATAAAATAATAATAACAAAAATCTGCATCTGAAAAAAAAAACCATGTTGAATAATTTTCAGGCATGATTAATAGTTCTGTTGACTGGTAAAAATCTGGTTAGAGCAGCTAGAGCATGACTTTTTTTAGGAGCAGTGTAACGTTTGTTTGATTCCCTGTTAGTGAGTGTCCTCAGATGAACCTACCAGCCCTTTGCTGTGTGAGGATTATAACTCACGCTGCAGTTGGATCAGCCTCCATTTCTATTTTTAGTGCAGATCTTGCTCCTTATTTAGTCCTGATTGCATAGCCAGAACTGCATTCTCAGCAGCTCAGTGAAAAGCCTGCCTGTTCCATTTTATAGCTTTTCCAGAAGAAAAGATGGGATGCCAGTAGCTTTCCAAACAGTCTTATTTTAGGAGTTTGTAATATGATACAGTCCAAAAACCCAAGGGCCTTATGAATCCCTGCTGAAATACTATATACTTTCCTGGAGTTTTACACAGCAAGAATATGGCTGTTTCTACATTAACTGGGATATTTAAATAAACAAAACAAAATACACACAAAAAAATGAAACCCCACCAACCAACCAAAACCAAACAAACCCCTAAATCCCCCTAAAACCTTCTTCACCCTAAATACTAAAAAGATATTTACTGAAACAGTAATATACCTCTGGAACAAATTCTCCAGAAAACATTTTATCCTCCTCAGATTCATAGTTTATATATCCAATGCATGGAGGCAACTACTAGCCAAAAAAAAGAAATAAACAAGGAAAAAAGGAAAATGTTGGTTTTAAAGAATCTCTTAGCAGGGATGACCACACAGAAGCAATTCCCTACCACTCAATTAGAACCATAAGAACATTCTTGGTTTTGAACAAAGTTTTCTCACTACAGCAAGGAATTTCTGTAACTTTGTCACAATCAGCTACAATGCTTCATCTTCACTTCTAGGATTTTCTTCTGGAATATCCCCTCAGTCATATATACTAAGTAAGTTATATTTCCATATGTTGCACCTAAGTGCATGACTAAAAACCAAGATTCAGATGATCAAGGCCATGAAGTTGTAATCACACAAAATATTAAAAAATCTACACTGGTAATACATGTAAAATACATTTTTATCTGCATGTACTGAAACGCAATGTCAGTAATGGATCTTATTTCCATGTGCGAAGACACTTTGCATCTTACCATACACTGAAATTGCACACAACTCCAAGCTGGTCTTTAAATCTTAACTCAAGACCTCTTCTTAGATGTAATCCTAAATCCTTGCTCTCCCAACCTGCCATGAATTGCTAAGGAATTGTTACGCTGGTCAGGCAATGGTCACTGAATTCACCTATCTTCATTGTACATGTAAGGATATTCAACACTCCTCCAGCAGTGGGGAGACTGACTGCAGATGGAAATCTCCCTCAACCAGCTCTGTATTCAGGCTGCTGAGTAGTCCCTTTCATGCTACACTGGGAACACAAAGGCAGATTTGAAAGAAAATTAACTGGAGGAGTAAAGAATTAAAATCACTGAAGGGAAGGATGGACTAATATAGTCTCATTGTAAATTCAGTAATTTAATTAGCCCCCAGTCAAACACTGGACAAATTACAAAGCCAGTACAAAACAGACGGGCCATAAAAATTATGTATTCAGCAGGTCTGCATTTGCATATTCTGTGTTCCCCAAATATCCTACTGATTCTGTTAACATGGGGAGTATTTCAAATATATGAAGTCAAGTTCTGTATCTTGATTTAAATGACAGGCTTGAGAGAGAAAAGTGGAATGCCACAAAAAGCACTCAAGATCACTATCTTGAAGGCAGGTGGTCAGAAACTGAAAGAACTAGAAGTATTAACTGAAAACAAAAGACCCAAATATTTCAAAGCCTGTTCATCCTAGTAGTTCTCAGGAACATTGCACTCTTGCACCCTAAGTGGAGACTGCTGAAATTTGGGTATTTGAGAAGTGGACTGTCTTGGCTGTGCTTCTCAGTGCGACACATGAAGTTGAAACTCTAAGACATACAGAAAAACATAATACAAAACTACTGGCACCATGGCACCAATGTGTAAATGGGGACAATGAAATTGTGATGTGTGCGCCTACAAATCAGAAACAAAAATTTAAGCACAACCATTCTGACAGAACGGTATTTAAGAACAGGGCTTTATTCTCAAAATGCCACTCAGGGGTTTTTAAAGATTATACTGAAAGAGACTGAACTGCACATGAAATTATTCAGAGAATGCCTAAAAATGTAACATAGACAAAGGTAACTTCTTTGGAGCCCTTTTAAGAAGGGGCTTTCGAACTGATGCATGAAAGAGGAGCTCAAGAAGCTGATACTGAATGGCAAGGGTCCAAGACGTAGTAGTGTGGAAGTCTATATACCTTTACGAGAATATACCATATTCCAGGAAGGCTTGGAGAAGTCTTTCATGGGGAGACTCTAGTATGGAATCATGACAAGATTTTCTCTAGTAAGCCTCTGTTATGGATTTTCTTATGAAACACCAGAGCATAGTGCAAAAAGTATCAAATTACCCACAACTATTTGGGACATAGTTTTTAATAAAAGAAGTGATTGCTGAATCTATTTGGAAGAAAACCTGATCTAAGTGTATATAGCTTTGATTGTAATTCAACACTAAAGAGTACCCTAACAAATTATGAGTGTTTTGTCTGATGTAATAAATGTTCCTGTACTTTCAGTTAAGAGTGACCAGTTCTGTGTTTTGAATTAGGAAATCTGCATAACATTAAAATAAATTACTCAAGTGCCATTTTAAATCAAAATGAAGTAGGTCACTTTGAAGTCAGCTTTGATGGGCAGTTTTGTTGCTGGTGTTGGGTTTTTTTCAAATGAGAGCATGAGTCTGTTCCCTCAACACCACTTAATCACTGGTAACTTCCACGAAGAGCAAACAAAAGGCCTCTTTTATTTATCCATTATGTTCCTAAGAGGTGAGAACAGCTTGATGCAAATGAAAATCATTAAAGCATTCTGCACTACCATTAACTGTCTGAATATCTGTCTATGCAAATGCAGCACATTACCCAGTGAAAGCGCAGCCTCATGACCTTCTGCATTGAAAATCTATGCCTTATGACTCTCTTAACAGTTAAAATGCTCTCTGTGACGTGTGTTTCTATAAGTGCTTGGTTCGGACAGCCATGGTAATGGAGTGCAAGCCATTACGCAGAAACATACTCAGTTTCAGATACCCTTCATCCCTTCACCCTGACTGGGCAAGGGGTCACATCAGATGTATCTGATTTGCAACAATGCTACAGTACAAATAATAAGCTAAAATGTAATTGCCCAGATCCGATCCTGCATGCAATTACACCCATAACTTCACTCAAATGAGCAGTTCCATTTAAGACACAATGAACATGGAATAAGGCAAAACCGTAAGTGGTTTGTAGGATTAGAGGCCTAATTAGATATAAAACCTACTGACCTAATTCTCTAGAATTTTGTCCTTTGTGTAGCCATTTATGCCCCATGTGAACAATGTGCAGAACATGGCTATTCTCACTAGGTAGCACACCACTGACTGACAGAGGTTGGTGCATGTATGAACTAGAGTTTAGTCCTCCAAGAGCAGGACTTGGCAACAGAAATGCACTACAATTCCTACGTTCTTAATAGCATGAGCCAGAGATGTATGTAACAGCAGGTTGCGGAAGGACATTTATAGCTGTTCACTCTGGCCCTCTTCTTGGCAAAACTCAGAGCAGTCATCAGGCACAAATTTGCATCTGCTGCCTAAGAGCTTTTCTAGAACTAGGTCTTGGCAGGGGTTAAGGACATCTCCCCCTCCTTTTGGACACATACTTTTGTTGCATACTTTCATGTAGTTGCAGAGTAGTTAGGACACTACATTATTCAACAGCGCAGTGGGCGTTGGCCAAGTGGTGTAAGTCGCTGCCTCTGGAGCCGGTTCCTCCTCTGAGGACGCCGGTTCGAATCCTGAGGAACTCGCTGTTACCGTCTGAGTGTGCTCGGTCGTGGCAAAATGAACCTCAGGAGTAAAGGGGGTGGGGCCAGTTCTGCGCACACAGTGCCTCACCTAAAAAATCCATTGCGCAGGCTTAGCCCAAAATCTTCGTTCGCGAAGTCTAGCCAACAACAACAACAATTCAACAGCAGCTGAAAAGGCAACAGTAAATTGGATTCTAGGCTTTCCATTGCTCGAAGGACATCAACCAGCCTCTCCTGTCATACAGTCCTGGCACACTTTTAGGAGAGTGCCCCTATCAGCAGGTGGTTGCATGTGAAACATCTCTTACCTCCAGTTCAGAATTACCTCATCCGATCAGTGCTGAGGATTGAAAGACTGAGGCCAAAAAGAGCAAGGAACCTTTAAGCTCCTAGGCCTTATACAGCTTGCATACATAGTACAGAATGCAGGGACTAAGGACTGTTAAGCAGGGGCCACTATTACTCATTTATTTGAAAGTCATGAAAAGTAATTAATGTGTTTCAAGGACAGGTTGGACATGGCTGTGAGCGAGTTGGTCTAGGGGAAGGTGTTCCTGCCCATAGCAGGGTGTTGGAACGAGGTGATGTTTAATGTCCCTTCCAACCCAAACCATCCTGTGGCGCTATTTGAAACACTTAGAAAAGAAAGAAATTGGTGGAAATAAGGTCTTGTTCTGAATTTGGCAAATTGACACATTTTAAAAACCTCATCTAAGACACTGCTGCTCTGCCTATACTGTTTATTAAAATGATATACCAAGGAACAAACCTGAACACCAGGCTGCTCATCCCCTTGCCCATTAAGCTGCCAGTGGGCTGTGGGGCAGTTTAGGGCCATAATAAGTGCCATCAGAAGCTGCACTGCCATGGTGCTCAGGGACAGCATTCGGAGGCAGGAGGACACGGCAGTCTCTTCAGCACTTCTTTTATTTCACAGTATAGATGGAACATACAGTAAGGAATGTTACAAAGGAACCAAGGAGGAAATTATTAATTCTGCTGTCATGCAACAGTTCATACCAAATAATTTGGATTTTTTAAACCTTTGAAGTAGCAGTGTTATCATTTTGTAAATGATTGAAATAAGCTTAAAAAGTTTTGGGTTTCTTAGGGACATAGAAATAAATTAAGCTAAAACCATTACAACATTTACTAAAAGTTGTGCCTCTAACATGCTCGTTCATGTCCTTTTCTGTCAGAACATAAGAAATAGAGCATATCTTTCCAGGTAACGCACTTTATCCCTTGGGCAACCACTGCTGCTGTCACTTTATCTGAGTGAAAATTACTTCTAAACAGAACTACTTAATTTTAAAAATGTTACTATTTCTCAATTGTGATAAATGATAAAAGCTACTCAGGATAAGCTTGAAAAAAATGGATGCTGTTGATTTCTTTTGTTTAAAAAAATAATTTCTGAAGTACTCCAGGTACAATTCTGTGCCAGCCAGAAAAAGAAGAAATTAGGGAACTGACTAGTAATCTTGTGCTGGAACAAGAGAGAGAAACTCAGATTAGTGGTATTGAAAGCTTCATCACAAAAAGCACTGCAGCTAAAACATGTGGTCTTAAAATATAGATTTTTTTCACCAATAGCAACTAAGAAAAGGTGGAGATTCTTCATAAGAAATCAAATTTCTTCTTCAAACAAATAGATACTAAAAAAAGACAATGCTTTTAAAAGCTTATTCATTACAGCACAAAAACAGTCTGATTTTTAATGCGTACCTAAAGATTTACTCAGAATAGCCACCATAACTGCTATCCTTAGACAATGATCAAGAAAAAAACGAGGAGAGGGAGAAAACGTATAGTTTAATGAAAGGCATACCCACTTTTCTCAAAGCACAAGAAACCTTGGCACTGACAATTCTTGTTTCAAATGCCCAGTCTTAATGCCTTATTTCAGAATGCTACAGTTTTGCAGACGAGCCCACAGCTACATTTGATTTACTCACTGATTATCTTCTGTTTCCTTTTAAAGATAAAGAATGTGTCTAAAGCTGAGCACAAGAATGTGATCACTTCTTGGAAGGTTCTTTTCCCTCTCTGAACAATGTGAGACTGATCAAAGTTATTTTTACAGCATAATAATTTCCTATTTTTCCCTTTGCATTAGTACTTTCACTTGACATTTTTTTCTTTGAAAAAGCATCATCCTAATGCAAGCACATCATTTAACTATTAGATTTTAAAAATTAAATAGGTCAAAAGCCTCAGCCTTGTCTTCAGAAAAATAGCACAAAATGCTGTCTCCACAAAATAGCTTAAAAACTAGCAGAGGAAAGAGAAGGTGGAGGGGCACTGGGTGAGTAGGTTGGAATATGACATAGTACTTAATACTTCACAGATTGTGGGGACAGTGTTGTTTCATTTTATTAGCCAAGTCACCAAGTTCCTGCTTTTGGATGAAAACAAGTGTCACTGATTTTCTAAGTAAAGCAGCTGCAAGATAACTCAAGACATAGCAGGAAACATGCACCATATTATAACAGAATCCAGTCTCAGTCACTTAACTGCACAGCTTCCAGACAGAATGTATCCAATTTCTGCACTTGACTGGGCATCCATAAGCAGCACACTATTTTCCTCTCAATAATCTGGAAACAGAATCATGGCAACCTTCCTTTCAATCTTCCCTAACTTCAGTTAACATATCACATTAGATTAGCAGATCCATTCTATAACTATTTTCTTCCCATGTTTGCATCTCCAGCAGTACCTATTTCATGCTTTGAGAATCAAATAATTGATATATTGGTAGGAAAATTAATTTTATTTGCAAAACTCCAAAACTGTCCAGGTAGATCTGCGTGCTGATGGGGCCTGCATTTTCACTGTCATCCTTTAACAGATACTACTAGAATTGATGGATTTTAATAGTATTAATGACAGTATAACCTCAGTATTAAAATACAATAATATCATTGCTTCAATGTGAGTACTGGGCAAAAAGGACACAATCAAAAAGTGCTCAATAAGTGAACACTTTTGAAACTAGGTTTTGGTAGCCATAAAACTAGTTTTTCAAACATCTAGGTAAGAGCACTACCTCTGAAATTATGTTAAATTTAATGTCAGTCCAAGCATGCCTAAAAGTCTTGTTAGACTTAAAGGACAACAGAATACTATGCAATACTTAGTTTACAATAAAACAAGCACCACCACTTTCCCCAAAAGCCAGAACAAGATACACAGTCCACAGGAGACCTTTATATATTACATAACTCAATTTTTGGAAAGCATATGTTTCTCTCATGAAACCTCAAAAATCACTCCAAATGTGCTGGATAGATCACAACACAGAACAGGAGGTCCAAAGACACAAGGATTGTGTAAAAACTCTGAAGCTTAAGAAAAACAATGAATAACATAGGGCTCAGGATAAAGCTGTGAAAACTGACCACAAATAAAAGATCCTAGGATAAAGGATAAGGAGCAGTCCATCTAGTCACGTGGTGCCTGTTAGGAACTATTATGACGCCTTGTTTGATTTGACAGCTTCATTAATCCCCAAGAGGCAACAATTTTTAGGACACTGAGATACCTCAAGGTAAATTAGTGAGGCTAAAATGCAGTCAGAAAACAGTAAACTCAAATGGAATACAAGAGAAAGCAAGCTACTGTAATGGAAAAAACTGAGAGAAATATTCTGCAACAGATTCTGGAATATATTCAGTAGGATGGAAATACCCCGAAGGCATCATATTTATAAAGGATCTAAGGATAACAAAGGAACAGAAAGTACAAATAGATTTGTAAGACAGTACCAGCAAAAAGACTAATTTAGATTTGACTTACATACTTGGAAGCACTGTATCCTGGAACAGGAAGGTAGCAGTTTCTTTTCCTTTCTAATCTCTTGGTGGACCAAACGTTAATATTCCCAAGTAATTAATTCTGCCCTACAAATGGAGGTCATATGGATGCCTGGACTTAAAACATAAATTCTTCATCCACACTCTTTACAACCATGCCTGGAATTTACCAATGAGTTCTAGGCATATTACAAGAAAGATCTATGGAAATTGGATGGAATTCACATAAAAATAACAGAAATTCTTCGGGAGATGGAAAGAAGCAAAAGGAAATGTTACAGATCTAAACAAGTGTTACCTTACTTTCCTGAGCTAAGCAAGTAAGAAGGTCAAAATACTTTTTTTGTTGTCAGTTTGATCTGGAAAATTATTTCAAAGGGACAAACTCCAAGAAGGAAAAAGAATTATTTGAGGTGATAAAAGTTTATATATACATACCTAGTTAGGAACTAAATTTAGACAACAGAGAAAGCATATAGTGAGTTCTAAACTAGAGGCAATTGTTCTAATTGAAAAAAAAATGCAGCAGGCATCTGAGACTGCACTATAATGTATACATTCATATATGACAGGGACCAATACCAACAGAGATGGACAAAACATTTAATGTAGGTCTATAGCTAATCTGAAAACATTTTCAGTTTACTCTTATACCAACACTCTTCTTTCCTTTTGGGTAACAGATGGCTGTTTGCGATCTACATATTGCACTGAGGCTTCTTTCACTCTATCTGAAGCATGAATGAGGAATGCCTCCCATAAGACAGACTACATGGCAGAAAAAAAATAGCATCTAAAATTAAATGGCTTTCACTACTTACCATCCAGCCCCCATTTCTGTGATTCATTCACAGAAACACATTTCCCATTTTAAAACAACAAAAATTCAAATAATAACCACATACTTATGTATATTTTGCTATACAAGTTATGGAAGACTGATGGGGGTTTGGCAGTTACTGTACTTGACAATTTTCCACTATGACATCTTTCTAATTACTTATTATTTGAACCATTTGGACTAACTCTCTTCACACTGATACATTTCTCAATGGAGAGTTTCAACTAAATGCTTCAGCTATTTATGAGAACTAGAATATGAAAAATAATGTTTCACTTGCCTGTTTAAAAACAATTCTTAAAGCTATTTACCTCAGCTGCACTGTATGGAATACAAATTTCAGAGTTTGGTAGGAACTGGCAGCTCTCTTGTTAAAATAAACCAATTACTTCAATTTTTTTTCTTAAAAGATACTAATCAAAGCTCAGCTGCCTTTCCTTGTATGCTCCACTACTAGACAGTAACTCTGCGGAACTTACCATTCCCAGAAACAGTATTAATGTTTACATGTCATATGTCATTACACACCATTTTCTCTTTTAAGTCCATAACCAACTTTTACAGTTGTTAGTCCAAAGCACTAGACAGCAGGTTTTTAAATTATGCTGATTCTTCAATGCCACTCATAAAAACAACTCAGTTATCTAAGGCTTAAACAATTAATCAAATTTAATCTATGAAATTCTTGTCATACATACAATCCCTAAACATCAGTTATTACTATACTGTCATTACTATAGCGTCAACAGTTCCCCAACAATGTGTGTGTTCTTACACTAAACTGAATTCCTTGACACAATCATATAAATATTTTATGCTTAACAATAGGTCATTTTCCAAGCATGGAAGGAAAACTCAATCCCATCTTTACATGTAGAATTCTCTCAGCAAAGAGCAGATCAGGAATCTAATCTTTAAAATTAAGTGTTTATTGACCTTTTTCTTACATGATACATATGTTGCATCTCAATTAAGAACACTTTCTCATTTTTTTTTAAAAAGGGGCATATTTCTACACCATTACACATGTAATTATTTATTAATTTTTACATTTCAATATATATAATTTTCTTGAGTATTTAAGCATTTTCCTGTACATACATTTAGTGGCAGGTTTTCCTGATACAAGGCAACAGCAAGACCTGAAAATGTTGGGGAAAAATACCATTATCAAAAAAAGAAAGACAAAACTTTTAGTCAAAACTTCTGTTTGAAATACAAGTTGCTAAAAGCTTTGACCATGAAACAAAAATGGCCAAAGCTGATTTGCATTTTCATATAAACATTATCTATGTGAATTTATATACACAATGCATTTACAAATATGAACATATACAACAGGCCACAATGCATGTTGCAAAAGGGTTACATTTTGCACTACAGTCCAGATTTTCTGAAACAGAAACCTGTGCCATATCCATGATTTACAGTGTGTTTTGTGCAATGATGATGAAACTCACTTTTCCTAATGGCTAAATTATCTGCATCGAATAGAGGAACCCACTGTTGAAACATTCAGGGATCCACATGCAACCTTCCAGAATTTTGATAATCAGGTGCAGTCCTGTGCGATAACCAGCAAACATCACATAACCCTTTTCATAACCTCATCAATCTCCATATTAAAAATTGCTGAATGCTCGGTCCTGCTCCTTTCACTGAGAGAATAAATTCATTCCTCCACTGGGTAGAAATCTTCTTTCATGGCAAGTTTATATCTAACCATTCTACACTGACATTTTTCTTTGGCTTAGATACTCTTTATTCTTCCTTAACTCCAAAGTTACGGCTCTTATATGATATGCTGCTGTCCTTCAAGCTTAAGGTTACTAGTAACTTTTATTTATATGTTCACTAGAACTGCACTAAAGACATCAACTGAGCAGACTCTGCCTGTAGCAAACTTCCAGTTTTACAGTCCTTCTTTCAACACAATCCACCATAATTTCCCATCAGCAATTTTCTATGTTATGCATCCTCCTTCATTTCTCATATGGCATTATATTGAATCTTTTCATGAAATACAGATTAAATTTGATTGTGATGGTGCTAGGGAGATGGTTGGACCAGCTGATCTTGAAGGTCTCTTCAATTTCTTTTGTCAATAAATCAATTATTTTATAAAAGAAATACACAGTTACCCCAATGAGATCTAACATTACTACACCAAAGAAATTTTTTTTTTACTTCTATGCCTTTGCACACCCTATGTCACAATTTGTTTCATATGTCCCATACAACACATGTAACACTTCCATAGGCTCTCAAATATATTTATTACTTTCCAACAACATGGCACCAATCTTGCCCAGATAGGTTTTCTAAGAGTCTTAGCTAAAAGACCATTTTGATACTTCTAATATTTTTGTAATTGATACCTAGGCTAGTTTTGCTACCAGGTTTCTTCTAGTGACAAGACACTGCTGGTGTAATGCTGTTGATTAAATGTGTGACTGCCCTGGTTCTGACAGAACCTGACTGCACTACACTTCAGAGCCACTTGTCTAGTCCATATCTATTAACTGAGAATTAAAATAAATAAATATCATTAATTAGGACCTTAAGCACACTTACTCCTACAAATTAATTCAGAAGCCTAAGAGCACCTTTGAGGCAGTTTGCTATCTACAAGTCTCTCAATTCTTTGCTGACCACCCACTGTCCTTCGATATTTATCTGATAACATCCAAGCAGTACTTGACTTTTAACTGGTCTGATGTGCATGCACTGCTTTTGCTTCACATTCAGGTATAAGTGGCCTTAACTACCTGGAGTATAAGCAAGGCTTGTCAGAACTCTCAAGTGGGGAATCCTCTTGTCTACCTTGATGTAATGTCCAGTCTAATAAGCATTCTCAAAACATTAAGGTCCACCTAAATTAATATTTTCTACTATTTTGCACAGGTTCATCCATTAACCTACTCTTAGGCAATTCACACTCAACCCTCATTCTGAAATATAGTTTGGATAAATCAAGGACATGTCCATACTGAGAGACTATTCCAAGATTTCAGATAACAGATCTCAGAAACACTCAACAACCTGAAATCAATAGGCACTCAAACACGGATGCCTAAGTTGGTTTTGAAGGTAAGATGTACTGTTAGAAATTTTGCCTTTGTGTTATAGTCTGAACTTCTATCATCAAATTCTGTTGCACTCTGCTACTGTAATTAGATATTAAAAAAACGTGGTTTTTCCCTTGGTCTCCATCATGTTTAGTCACTGGATGATTCTGCGTCTGCTCATATTTGCATTTATAATTTTTTTGTGAACTGCAGATACAATTTTGTGACCAGTTTTTTTCTTAAGCAGCTACACAGTAAGCATTAAGGAAAAATAAAAACTGTCATGCCTTTTGTTTATAAAAAAAGGCAAACCTATACTGATTTTACTCTATAGAGAAAATTTAACATAAAAGACAGTCTTCGGTTATGGTTATAATACGATTAATACTCAAATTTTGATTATACAACTGTTTAGCTGTGCATGATTAAAACCAGTTATATATTCAAGCTTGATTATTTTCATGCAAATACATGGCTGGCTAATGGGGAGAACAGCTGCTGCTTAGCAACTGGATGAACATAGAAAGGGGGTGACTTGCTTTATAACAGAAAACTGTATGAAGCCTTAGAAAACATACAATGTTTGGAGGCACCAGGGAAAACGGGTGGTAGTGCTCTCTAACCAGGATGTTTCCTTTTGCAATTATTGACATCACAGGATGGTAGTATTTTCAAGTAAAAAACTACAAGAAAATGCATATATTGTACAGGCATCACACATGTTCATGAGCACCACATAAAACAACTGCTAAAGACAAAGATACACAAGTTGAAATGTAGGAAATCCAGAAACAGACTTTGTCATCTGCTGTAAGGGTTAAGCTGATTTTCAGACTTCAGCAACTACAAGCTAAGACTTCTGGAAGAAGTGTTCTCTTTTTACTACAGCTGCTCCAACTCAACCCCTGCACTGCCTCCTTCTCTGTGCAAGCACAGGCTTTCACACCCCTGCAGAACGAGGCAGATTGAGGACTTGATCTAAGTTAAAATTAACCCACAGTTTTTAGTGGGACCACTTTTACCTGGCTCAGTTTCCGAATCAAGTTTCTTGTGCAGCTGTCTAAATGCTTGCACTGAGATGAGGAGGAGGGCAGAGGACCTCTCATGACAGTGCTGACTCAAACCTTCTCTGAAATTACAGTGTCACCGTGGTGTGACCCTGCAGACTAATTTATTGACTTGACTGCAAGACAACTATGAAAGCAGAAGTGAGCTGTAAGAAATGAAGGGAAACTGAAAAGGCACAGCTCAGAAAGCGAGTTCCACAAAATGTCGGCATGGCTATAAGACTACTCAGATTAAGCTATTCACATGAAAAAGGAAAGTCACTTCATTTATTTTCTGAAAGTAATATTTAATACTTTCAGAAATCAAATTAATACCTCATATGAAAAAGAAACTGGCTCTGGGTTAGGCAGCAACTGTTCTAATCTCAGTTCTGCTGCCTTCTGTTTATAAAACCTCTTCCTAATTCAAAGCATTGTTCCCTCTGATTTAATAAACAACATAAAAATATTTATATGACAAGAGAATAGACCAGTGCACTGGTATCCCCTAGCACAGAAGTGGACTGCAGACGTATCTTCATCTCATGAGGAAGAGACACCAGAGCTCATCTGCCACTGTTCAAAGACACTAAGCCATCAATGAAATACACAGTGGTGGGAAGACACAATGCTCAGGAAGTCAAGACAATCATGTGAACAAGAAAGAAAACAGCATGAAATTGAGTAACACAAGAACTGTTATTGTCCCTACCACAGTTCTATGGAAAATTAGGCAACTGTATTAGTGAAGCAGCAATACAAAATGTATTTAAATAACAATAGTTAGAGGTGCTGTTTGTTAACAAGTGATTTATTAGCTTCTGTGAAATATAAGTATTCATAAAAGTATGCTTGCAGCTCCAAAGGTTTCCTAAATACTAGCTTTGCAAATGTAAACAACTGCCAAAAATTAAAGTTTTAACTCAGCTATTCTTTAGATACAATGAAAGTAGTTTGGATTTCAACTCTATTTCAACCACTGACTTCTGTGATGCAAGATTTCTTGATGACTAGGTAGTTGGATTTCTTTTCTGTTGGCATAAAATGAGTTTAGGGAGGAAAACAGATGTGAGCTAGAGAAAACAAACAGCTTACAAAGAATGAATAGGAAACCAGTTACTCTCAAGTAGACAGGCAAGCTTCCTGTTCATTACAATGAAAAAATGAAGGGTAGCAACTGCCTGACCTGTCTTTTGTTCAAATCTAAACCCAAAACATATGTAACCAAAATGTGAAACATGTGTTCTACACCCTGGACTCGTGTCAGGTTTTACAGATTTGTACATTTGCCTCCTATCATCCACTCCTGCACGCACACGGAACAGGCCACATTCCGAGGGCGCGTGAGAATATTTGGCCTTTTAGCAGGCTCATCTTCCACGCCGCCAATTCTTTGGATATCTGCTGCGGGTTGGCTGGTCTAGTTTCCTCCCCCTCAACCCCCCTCCCCGAATCCTCAGCTCTGAGACAAAAGAGACTGCAACAGGAACCTTACACCTAGACCCAAGGGGTTTGAGTCCCTCAACCTATACTCAATGTTTTTGCTATCACTGTAAATAAAACACGCAAGAGAGCGCGGCAAAACGCAAAATGAGCTCCCGTAAAACGCTACACACCGGCGGGGATGGCGGGGCCGACCAGCCCGCAGGGGCNGTTCCCCCGGCCTCAACCCCCTCCGCGGCCCCGGGAGGTGGCCGCGCCTCCCTCCTCGCCCACATCGTTTAGTTTTTGGTCTTCTGTAGTTTTCTTGTTTGGTGTTTTGTTTTGTTTTTTTGGTTTTTTTTTTTGTGGTTGAGCCCTGCGGCGTGCGGAGACTCACCTCCCCGCCGTCCAAAATGGCGGCCGACCCAGCTTAACCCCGTCGTGTCCCGGCGGCGCTGCCTCCCTCCGCCCCAACGCATCCCATCCGCGGCTCGGGGCTCCGCCGCCTCACACCCAGACCGCGCGGCCGATCGCCGAATCAGGCTCCCTCCCTCCTTACTCCGCCACCCGGGGGAAGGGCGGGGGAAGCCTTGGGAAGGTTTACCCGCCCGCTCGCGCCCCACCTGCCGAGCCCACCCGAATAGACCGGGTGTGTGGGAGTGAAGGAGGTTTGTGTGTGTGTCGGGGGGTGAGTGATAGCTCCCCGGCTCGTTGCGCCACTCCCGCAACGCACGGCTGTCCCGTGTGTGTCCCCCCCTCACCCCCATTGGGTTTCCGCAATGGTTGCGTCCGTGACGACATCATCATGGCAACAGCAGCTTCAGCCCGGGGCCGGGGCGCCGCCGCCGCCGGGGCGTCCGGGGGGCAGGAGCGCGCGCTGCCGCTGAGGCGCGCGCTACCGGGAGG
>VXAU01001368.1:324830-338402 GCA_013399695.1 Formicarius rufipectus
GGGGTGAGAGAGGAGGTTGTGTGGGTTTTTTTTTCCCAAGGAGACAAATGTAATTCTCTCTTTTCAGAGGAGTTGGACCTAAGCAGTCATTGTCAGAAGTTCTCTGACAATGATTCTCAGGTTGTTTTTTGAGAGTTGGAATACAAAATTAAATTAAAAGTATAATTACTTACACAAACATTGACATTTTCTTTGAGGAAAAAGAAGTAGTAAAAATAATTTCTAGCATACTAAGGCAGTGGGATGTCCTTACTGTTTGGCTTACAGGCAGTGTGATGCTTGTCTCCACTTCAGTTGTCCTGTATAGGAATAATCCTTTCTTATTGGATTTAACATGTATATCTTGACTGCAGGAAAGGTGCTCAGTTGCCTTGCTGCCTCCATGGCAGCAACCCATTATGCCTGTATGGGCTGTTCTACCTCTGGCATGATTAACTCTGCACAAATTTTAGTGTTTGTAGCTGTGTGCCCAAGCTTGGGAGTCAGGTTCAGAACAGACTCCAAATTCCACCTGCTGAATGAAGGGGGTTTGATTGTTATGTGGCAGTGACTTATGCAGATGTTCAGAAAATCAAACCTCTTGAAGCATTATATCCTTGTGTCTACAAGCAGCTATGGACAGTGGTCCTGAAGGTACCTACCTGTGCATCCTGCCCAAGCTTCTGCAGGTACTGTGCTCTGTGGGGTGTATGAATGACAAGGATTGCCAGTGTTTTTTCTTACTTTTGAGGGCTTTTATGTAATCTGTAGCCCAACAACTAATTTGTAAATGTTTACTGATACAATCTATAAAATTAAAGGGGTTAGTAGTTGGGGGAGATAAAAAAAAATGGACTTGCAGTTAAAAATAATGGAAGGATCAACTCCTAGAGTGGACTGTGTTGGCACTAACATTTAAAAATGTTTTTATGTCTTTTGAGGAGGAAATCTCATAGTATTTAGCAAGAATGTGCGAATCATGTCTTGATGTCCTACGTCTCCATAGAGCTTGAAAGGCAAGGAATCAAAATTTTGTTTAAGCTCAAAGATCCACCTACTATATTATGCTCTTCTGTGAAATAGAAAGAGTAAAATTCTGACTGTAACAGCAAAAGGTGAAGTGAAGCATTACTGACATTTGTTTGTGTATATCGAAGCTGGTTGAGCTGTTTCATTCTATTTTAGCTATTTGGTGCTTTAAGCAGACTGGCATAGTGTTGACACAGTGACTGGGACAAAAGTAAAATTTCAGAAATGCTGCAACACTGCCATGGTAATGCGATGAAAGCAGTGTTGAATTCATGCTTTATTATGTAAGAACATAGGTATTTGGTACACTAGTAGTTGTATCTCCAAAGATGCTCATAATATTGTGGCTTGTATTTAAAAACAATAGGTTCTGTTGGCTAGACTTCATGAACAAAGATTTTGGGATAAGCCTGTGCAATGGATTTTTTAGGTGAGGCACAGTGTGCACGGAACTGGCCCCACCCCCTTTACTCCTGAGGTTCATCTTGCCACGGCCGAGCACGCTCGGACAGTGACAGCGAGTTCCTTGGGATTCGAACCGGCGTCCTCAGAGGAGGAGCCGGCTCCACAGGCAGCGACTTACACCACTTGGCCAACGCCCACCGCACAATAGGTTTTAATTCACTAGGTAATGCTCAACTATGAAAAAGTTTCATTATCTACTCAGGCAGTATTGTCTACTCACTAGCTATTTTTGTAAATGTAAAAAAAGATTTTGAAAATAACTTTGAAATATTATAAGGCCTTTTTAAAGTGATATAACAGCAGATTATGTTTCTGTTAACATGTTGTTTGTTGAACTGGCAATTCTTGAATTGTCATTCTTGTAGCTAATCTCAGTCTTATTGAGATCTTTGCAACCATATAAATACCTTAATTTATTGCTTCAAAACAGGTATATTTAAGGTAAGACATAACTGTAATCATAAAACTCTTGTATGTTAATAGTTTTTTTGGGGGTGAGCTTATTCTATAGGCCTTCAGCATAGAATATGTTGAGTTAGAAGGGACCCATGAGGATCATCGAGTCCAACTTCTGACCACGCACATGTCATCCCAAGAGTCACACCACGGGCCTGAGAACATTGTCCAAATGCTTCTTGAACTCAGACAGGCCTGATGCTGTGCCCACTTCCTTGGGTAGCCTGTTCCAGTGCCCAGCCACTCTCTGGGTGAAGAACCTTTTCCTGATACCCAACCTAAACCTCCTCTGACTCAGCTTCATGCTGTTTCCTTGAGTCCTGTCACTCATTACAAGAGTGAAGAGAGCAGTACCTGCCCCTCGCTCGTGATGATGTTGTAAACTGCAGTGAGGTCTCCCCTCAGTCTCCTCTTCTCCAGGTTGAACACAGACCAAGTAATCTCAGCAACTCCTCGTGGCCCTTCTTTCAGATGCTCTCTAATATCTTTATGTCTTTCTCATGTTGCGATGCCCAAAACTGCACACAGTACTCAAGGTGAGGCCACCCCAGTGCAGAACAGAGAAGGACAGTCCCCTCCCTTGACCAGCTGGTGATGCTTTGCCTGATGCCCACCAGGACATGGAGGGCACTGCTGGCCCTTATTCAACCTGCCATCAAGCAGCACCCCCAGGTTCCTTTCCACAGTACTGTTTTCCAGTCTTTCATTCTCTAGTGTTTACACACAACCAGGGTTATCCCATCCCAGGTGCAGAATCCAGTACTTTCTCCTGTTGAACTTCTTATGGTTAGTGATTACCCATCTAATTTTTTGGGGTGTCTCTGCAGGGCCTCTCTACCCTCAAGGGAGTCAACAGATCCTGAGTGTCATTGCAAACTCAGTATTCCCTCAAGTCCTGCATCCAAGTTGTTAGTGAAGATGTTGAAGAGCACTGGGCCCAAGATGGAGACCTGGGGAACCTCAGTAGTGACTGGACACTGTGGCTGTATTATTTTTATTCTTTTGAGAAAGTATATGGAATTTAATTCCCTGATTGTTAATCAAACTTTGTAAATCACCCTAAGCATCACTCCACCACAGAAGGAGATTGCTATCCCATGTTGCTTTCATTTAGCTTGTACAACGAAAATTTGTTTACTGTGAGATGTCTTGTGGTGTATGAAGGTATCAAAGCTTTGATTTATTTCTTACTAGCTCTTGGCCATTTCAAGCCCTTGGAGTGTGTTCTCAGAATTTCACTGAGCACTTCAGAATGTATATGTGAATGCTCAGTTGGATGTTCCTGTCAGATTCTTGTTCAGCTGCAGGTAGGCAAAACCAAGATGTAAATCCATTCATAAAGAAATCAGGGTAAGACTAGATGTCATTTTAGAAGAGACATTAACAAGCAAGCTGAAGTTGCTAAATTAGCACTTAACAAGACTGAGTGCAAGTAGCTGAGGGCACTACCCATAAACCACATATGAGATACCTGTTGGCATGTGATAATAAATGTTGTCAGATAGTTGAAACATTAACAAAAAAAGTTAATTTTTATTTGGATGTGATTGGAGGCTGATACATGATAAATTTTACAGAAATAGGCGCACATTTTAAAATCACTTTTGTAGGGTGTTGGGCTGAGAAGTGTGCATTCAGTTGACAGGAAGGCCCTTGAAGAAGAGAGATTAGGAATTTACCTAAGAAAAAGCAATGTGTGATTTGAGGAGTAATACAACTCTGCTGTCCTCAACTGCCACTTTATGCATTTGTCTTGTTTGAAAGAGTTTTTGTATTTTACATTATGAAATCACTGATCCAAGAAAGAATCTTACTTCAGGGCAGCACAAAAACTCAGCCAAAGAGGAGGATGTTTTTAAGTTACTCTTTCATGCTTTTGATTATGAGTTTTTCTGAGGCTAAATGTAGTATAGAGTAGAGGCTTACAGTCAGCAAAGTCTGAATGTATTTCAGGTAGACATCTGAGTTTGGTGACTTCACATTGCTTTTCTGAGAGGGGGGGAAAAGAGTCAGAGGCAAATATTTGCTTCAGCTCAGATGTGGCTCCCTTCCAGCAGCAGTAACTCTGGTATGACTCAGTGAAGGGGCCTGCTTATCTTCTTTCTTCTGTTCTTCCTCCTCCCCTTTCCCCCTTCACTGACCTGGCTAGGCTGTATATCTAACCCCATCCCAGTCTCCGTCTTTCTGTCCTCTGTTGCTCATTTGAGAAGGACTGAGCTCATTGCAGGATCTTGCTGCTTTCTGTGCTCAGCTCATGATTAACTTTTTTTCTCTCCCTGTTGTTGCTGCCATTTCAAACACTGTCCCACAATGGTCATTCCCTGCAGCCTCCTTGGTTCGTTATCCTAGTGTTCACAGCCAAGCATTGTTCCAGTTGCTGCTACTTCCCATATTCCATTTCCCAGTAGTGAGTACTTCTTGATAACATACTTAGTTTCTTCCGTGGCTTCACTGTGAGAGGATGCAAAGTAGGATATAGCCATTGTGGTGAGGCTTATGCCTCTGCTTTACCTTTTCAGTTCCTTTCCCAAAATATAACAACACACAACTCTTGATAAGGGGTTTATTTTGTGGACTGCAGCATGGCCTAGAAGATTTTTTGTGTTGTATGGTATAGCTTCACTTCCATCATACCATTTCTTGCACTGGCAGGCTTCTCGTACTTCTGAATTACTCTTTGAAAAATCACTTCATGTCCATTTTTTTTTGTTTCAGAGGTTTATAGCTTCTGTGATATATGAACAGGGTGCCAGTGAGTTTGAGGAATTTGAAATAATGTGTTTATTCTGAGATTGTTTTTAATGTTTGAGTTCTGTCAGTGATGTGATTTGAGATCATTAGCTTGAAACTTACCTGGTTCTTAAAAGGATGTGTTTTCTAGGTTTTTGGTTTTGGTTGTTCTGTTGGTTGGGGGTTTGTTTTGTTGTTTGGTTGGTGTTTTTTTTTAATGAGGTTTTTGTGCTTGGTTGGGTGTTTTTTAAGAACCTTCTGGTTTGTTTTGGTTTTCTTTTTAAAGACATTTGTTCTATACTTTGTATAGAATGCTTGCTGAGTTGTCTGAGCAATGCAGGTCTCCCTGAATAAACTGAGATTCTGCTCCACTGGCATGAAACTTGTTAAGTAGCCAGTTTCATACTCATGTATATACAACTTGCTAAAATTCTGTTTCTTAAATAAACCTTAAAATACTATGGCAAAGTCATTGTTCTAAATAGAATCCAGATACTGAGCTCATAACCAATATTCTACTTGCTGCTGTAGAGTGCCTCTTGGTCATGTCACTGAATATATTTGTGCCTTTGTAATTCAGTGAAAAAAACACGTGCATCACTGACCTGACAAACATAAAACTCAATCAGCTGCTGACTTCAAAGTGTTTCACAAAGTATCTGCATCTGTATTGAATCTGGAACTGATTTTTATGATTAGTGGCCCTGGAAGTAGACTAGGAGCTTATCTATGTCAGCCACAACTTCCAATTCTGTTACATATTTCTTAAGGGTGCTTTTTGGCTGCTTGTTGAAATATCTTCTTTTCAGTGTGTAAAATGAACCTCCTCAAAATAGCACACTGGTCTGAAAATAGTTCCCTCTTATTTTTATCAGAGTAGCACATGCATATCACAACTGAGGTAGACAGAATTAAACGATGTGTAAACTCAGTGAGAAACAACTCCCGCTTAGTAATTTTTTCAGTCTGAGTAGACAAGATACATCTCTGAAAGAAGGAAACAGGTGTAGTAGTACCATACTATCAATTTCTTCTCAGTCTCTCATTTCAGAGTTCCAATATTAATCATTTAATAATACCCTGTTTTGCTAACTGTTGTCATTACCGTGGTTTTGTCCTTTACCCTTGGTTGTCCTGATTGACCTCTGTGTGCAGTAGACCTCTGAGAATGATGGTGATGATGAGCATATAACCATTTGAAAAGAGGCAGTATGAACACTCGTACTTAAAGATTTATAGTCATTGTTCTGTCTCACGGATGAAGCAGCTAAAATCTTTCATAATGATTGGACAGGGTCACACCTCATGTTACAGGAGATCTGCTGATCAAAATCTCAGGACAACTGACAGTCAATTTTTTCTTTTTCTTCTTTAATTAAGTACTCTGTATCTCCAGCTGTTACATAGACAGTATCTCAGCCTCATCTGTCATTGGATGTTGAGGTAAAAACTGATGAAGTCGCTTCTTTGCTTCTTCCTCTCTGTCTACCATGTCATATGTACTGTTCCTGTGTGTTACAATTATGTGTGTTTTTTAAGTTCCTATCTATATCACATTTACTCTATGGGAAAATTTGATTCAGTGTATTTAAGTGTTATCTCACATTAGAAGAACATGTTCTTGACAGAGAGCAAGGTATACCTGTGTAAAGAAAAGAATTAATTTACTTAGGCTCCCACATCAAGTAAACAGCAGAACTGATAGTACAATGAAGAAGCTGCTATCTACAAGCAGTGTTATTTTCGTGCTGCTACCCTGGCCAGTAAGAAATTAATATAAAAAGTAAAATAATGTTCTTCTCTATGTTGACTAAAGCTATAGTTGTGGTAACCATTACAACATTAAGGCCTAGGCTTGATTAATAAGGTCTGGGGACGGGTAGCAAAGACTTGCCGTGAAATCTGTATAGTTAGGCTGTGATTGCACTGATAGGACTTCACTGATAGGACTTCACAATACCTATATGTATTCTGGTCAAACCAGTAATTTTTAAGAATGCAGTGGAATAATCAAATACATGAGCTTGCAAACAGGCAGTGTTTTTCTGCCAGGGTTGCAGTTAAGACTGAGACTAGAGCCCCAAATATACAAGAACTTAAATCAATACCAGAAAAGTTTGTACTAGATATAGGAACTGTCTGAAATGTCACTGCTTGCATAGACTTCATTCATGTATGCTTATTGAGGTACTTATTTTTTTTTCAAGAGATGTTTTTTATGACAGAGAACTTATAAGGTGTGTAGAACTTGAGTGGCTTTTGGCAGGGCATTTAAATAAATCATAATTGCTGGCTCTGCTGAGTCATATGGCATTTTAGGGAACAATTTCATGTCTATATATTTTGAGTCTTCCTGTGATCAGTATGCAGATGGCCATTTTGGATAGCTTCTTCCCTGACTCATATATATGCATTGTCATGTTGATTGCATGTTTGTGAGTTCATGTTATGTTACCTTAGTGTATATGTGCATGCCTTCTCAGTCTTTGTAGTCCTTTTCCTTGGAGACACTCAAAAGGTCCTGTGGGTGTGGTCCTGGGTAACCGGCTTGGGCGGGGATTTTGGTCCAGGTGACCTCCAGAGGTCCTTTCCAGCCTCAACAGTTCTGTGATTACTGAGATTATCCAGCTGCTCTTTGCAGCCTGTTTGTGTGTGCAGGTAAACACAGTTGCATCCAAATGGTGTGGAAAGGTTGCCAAGTAGCTGTCTATAAGTTGATTACCCTTCAGCTGTAAAAATTACTGGAAGGTTTTGTGGTGTTAATGAAAACTGATTTAGATTTGAAAAGAAGAAGAAAGAATATTCACTACAGAGACCATTAATAAGTTATGTTTGTCCCTCAGTGACATGTTATTTTCTTTAAAATTACAGAAAAAGTAGCAGTGGCCCTGCTTATTTGCATTCAAGTTGTGTGTCTGCGATGTTTGCTGACTAAACCAGTGTCTACTACAGAAAAGCTGGATGTCCTATTTTAGGTGCAATATCAACATGTGGTACTCAGCATGAATATTGAAAGGACTGTGGAATGCTGCACCTAATCCATAATACCTGACATTACTCCTCAGGAGAGGTTTGCAACTCAAGTTTTCTGAGTTTTGTATAATGAGATATATAATGAGTCTTTCATTTTGCGTCTGAAACTACCTTGGTGGGTTTCTGCATAGTACAGATCTTATTAAACAGTGGGAATTGGAAACTGATTCAGCACTCACTTTTACAGACACTGCCTTCAGATCAGTAATGAAGACATTTTTATTCCTGCCACCCCCATTATATTAATTATCCAAATGCGGAGGCTATTTTCTGGAGTTCTTGATAGAGAAACTTTGGTACTTTCTTTTTAAAAGTTACCTATTTAACCTAGCTAAAATGTTACAAAATGCTTTCTTTGCAGATTAATCATTCTTCATATAATTGTATGTCTTTATCCATTCACCATTAAGCAGATGAGTTTGTGACATTCACATTTGTAAGCAGTGAAACCTATTTTGCTGTCTGTAGGAAATTAGAAGAGATCACAGGCAGTTTTTTATGTCAATGTGAAATGAATCTCTTTCTATGAATAATTGATATCAAATATTTTTTGAGCTGTTTGAATTAGCTTTGTGGAACTGAGACTTAACCATCTTTACTCTTAGACATAAATAGTAGCAGTAAAAACAAGCCAGTTCTGCTGTGGATTATCTTTTTATCTGTTTCCTATAGTAGAAGTGTGTTTTCACCCTCAGATTAATGTTGATGTTGGAAGGGACATCCAGAGATTGTCGTTCAGCTACCCTGCTTGAAGCAGGGCCGCCTAGACCAGCTCGAAGGATGGAAATGCCACAATGTGTCTGTTATTTCCAGTGTTGACCACCCTCACAGTAAACCAAAACAAACAGGGAAAACAAAAACAAAACCAACCAACTAAAACAAAACAAGCCATCTTTTTTTTTTATTTTCTTATGTTTCAATTTGTACTCATTGCCTCTTGTCCAGTCATTGGGTAGCACTGAGGAGAGTCAGTCCCACTCTTCTCTCGTGCCTTCTGTCTCGTATTTATTCATAGCACTAAGATCCTTCCTACCCACAATCCTTCTCTTCCCGAGGCTACAAAATCCTGGCTTGCTCAGCCTTCCCATGCATGTTCCTAGCCCTTGGTTATCTTCATGGCCTGGCTCCAGTATGTCTATGCCTGGTACTGGGAAACCCAGACGTGAAGTTAACACTCCAGGTGCGTCTCACCAGTGCTGAGCAGAGAAGAGTTACGTCCCTTGATCTGGTGGTGTTAGTCCTACTAGTGCCACTCAGGACGCTCTTGGCCTTCTTTGGAGCTCATGCATGTTGAGGGCTTGCAACAAGTTATCACCTACAAACTTGCTGAGTGTGCACCTGTTTAATGTCCAGTTCTTCAGTGAGAATGTCGAACAACACTGGCCTTAATATTGTCCTCTGGAGTATGCCATGAATGACTGACCTCCATGTTCCATTATTGCAAGGCTGCTTCTTCTCACTTAAGCTTCTTTTCTCTCTTTGCTGCGTAACAGTCAAATCTGTTTTAGAGATTTCCAGTGTATTTTGTTTTACCTCTTTCTTTTATTAACATGCCATCCTCTGAGGGGAAAGTATACACACTTCATCTCTTTTCTCGTCAGAGCAGTGTTTGCTTTCTTGCATTTATAAGACTTTTATGTAGATATCTGGGGTATGGTATGACTATGCAAAAGTAATAAATCCTGGATTTGTATTTTCTGGTTTTTGAAGGTATGTTTTACCTGTCAGAAAACATAGGAATTATGTAAAATTAAGGAATATAAGTCATCATGTGACTAAAAAGGTGTACTGTATCAGAAACACAGTTTTAAGTTGTCCCATTTTTTCCTTAATTGAGAAGAGTGATATATGTTGTACCTAAAATAATTTAATTTGCCATTTCAATTCAGGTCATTCTTTATTTTTGTTAGTTCCTAAGGAACACATGCATTGTACACATCAATACGTGTATGTTTGTAAACCTGCAGTTCCCATGCAGAGATGAATTTAGTATCTTTACAGTATGGATTCCTGGTTTGAGTCTGATGCATTAAAAAAAACCACCGCAAAAAAAGCCCAAGACATAAAAAACCCTCATCAACACAAACCCCCACCTTTGGATAGATGGAAAGAACAGGATAACGTACTGCTAAGCATTTACAGACTGTGCCACCATGTCAGGTTATGGTGACTGTGTTCTTATGCCAGCAGTTGGAAACCTAATCAAGGAAATAGTCATTTTTAACCACTGCTATATTGAAGATGAAAGGCTTAAGAACAAAACCCAGTTGTTTTAGGCAGTGTGCAGATAATAGTAGATAGTTCTCACTCCAAAAAATTATGTTCTATATAAATGGAGCATTAAAAGGTGTAGAAAGAGTGATATGTTATGAAAACAGATGGCATGGCAATATTGTTAGTCATTATTTTGAAGTGGAATTTTGTAGGAGGGATTTCCTGAATGGAAAAACAGGAGGAGGGTAGGATGTGTTGAAAGAAGACTGAGAATGGAAAGGAATATGTAGAGCATATGAGGTGAGCTGGGGAGGGGTGGGGGTTGGAGGAAGGAGAGTGTTGAGAGCCAGGACTGTGAAAAATACTGATGCTGGAGTTGCAATAACAGGGACCAGTTATCTAAGGCTGCTCCCTTTTGGTTTTGCTTTCTTTGGCTCACGGGGCTGATTCATCCCCTGGAATTTCTTATCTCCAGACTTGTGGCTGGAAGTAAATGAGGTGTTACATAAGGTTTATTGCTCTGTACTGTGGGAGAAGAGAGAAAGAAAACAAGGTCCCCCTGACTGAGAATGGTCTAAGAGATGTAGAACATAGTGGAGAACTTCAGTATTATCTGTACAGTTCATGAACACCTTTTGTATTTCCAATTTCCATGAAAATTTATATTATTTTTATGTTAAGGAATGTGAAAATATAAAAAATAAATAGCTGGTGTTCATCTTCCCAGTGTATCAATAGAAAAAACCTAAAACCACCAGACATGCAAGTCTGACTCTGTAGTGATGTGTGCACAAGAAAATGCATCTTTTGCTGGCAGAGAAAGATATATGGGCCTGTATAATATTAGGTGCATATGTGGCAGTTTTAAAGAACAGACCAAAAC
Source organism: Formicarius rufipectus (assembly GCA_013399695.1). NCBI lineage: Eukaryota > Metazoa > Chordata > Aves > Passeriformes > Formicariidae > Formicarius > Formicarius rufipectus. The sequence goes on from VXAU01001368.1 coordinate 335,620, forward strand.
CCAAACACTATGAAAAACAGGATTCTTCTTCAACTGATCATGTTGTCTTTAGTGCAGATGGGCTTCCTGTAGGCTGTTTGTTTGTCATATTCTTTGGTTACTTCCATAAAAATCTTTGTTTGATTTGTTGAAAGAAAACCTTAGCAACATCTTATTCTTTCCAAGTTAGTCTTTGGCTTTTTCAGAGTGTCAGTCTCATATGAAAACCACTAGCAATGCAATGTTTTACGTTTGTTAATAATTTGGCTTCTGTAGCCATCTGACTCATAGTATGCCATTTAGTTTCATTGAATGTTTGAATTCAAGATTTTAAAGGATGCCTGACTATATTTTTTACTTCTAGTACCCTAATGATTTGATATTTTTGATAGCAGAACATTTAATAGTGAAAGGCTGAAGCTTATGCATTTGATAGTGAAGTTGAGGAAATAAAATAGTGATGGAAAAATAACAGTAGATTAGAGTGGAGCTGGCAAGAGAAACCTTAGTGAAAAGTTGGTTAGGAGAAAACCTGGTGACTAAGATTGCAGCGTAGTGCTTTTATTGTCTGAAGATACATAATTTGGTATATAGGGGTCAGGAAAAGTACATGCAGTGTTTAAAACCAAGCAGTACAAAACTTGGCTGTTTTTACAGCTGTTTTGCAGCAACCATCAGTTGAAACTTGAAACTTTATTATATTGTTGGATCTCTGGGCATCAGATAACTTTATGAGTTTCCAAATCCAGTAGCTTGCTATTTTTTTTCTTCGGTATTTGGTTAATAATTTAAAAATTTTTATAGTATGCAGTATTGAATAAGAGTTTCTTGGTCCAAGAATTCAATGTAGTAGCCATGACATTGCATAAATATTGCTTTCGGAAGCCTTCTGATTTTAGTCGGTTTGTGTTTCAACAAATAAATGATCAAGTGTCTTTATTCATTAGTGCTTTTACACTAGAAAGTCACTTAGCATTGTAGGGAAAAGTCAGGAAAGAGGGAAGGACTGATACAATGTATTTGCTGAGCTAGAGAGGCTTTAGGGGGAGTGTTCCTGATTGTGGTGGTTTTTGTGTTTTGTTCTTTCTTATTTTACGAAAATAGACTGTCTGTTGTCCTCAAGTAATTGGGTTCATTGTTCGCACAGTGTAATTGAGGTTTCAGCTGTTCTAGAGCTGAAAATAACTTACTGCTTCAGAGTGTTTTGTGAGCTGCATGTTGATGCTTAATGAGTAGTTAAAGAAAGGTAGATGATTTTCCACTGATTGTGTTCTGAATTACTGCGGACTCTGCAGTTTTACAGAAGTGTGCTGTTTGAGTACATCAGAACAGTAAAACAGGAAACTTCTACTACAAGAGGTGGCACGTTCATGTGAGGATTACAGGAAGTGATGTATATGAAGAAAAAAGAGGAAAACATAAAGCGTTGGGAATTAGGAGTCCTTTCTGTCAGCATTCGTAAAGGATACTCAACTTTTTTCCATCTAACCATATTAAAACAGTTTCTTAATTTGTTCAAATGTGTAATGATCTGTTACAGATACCAGTCATTCCCTAATACAACTAGACATAATGGAGTTTGATGTATTCTGTTATTCTGAATATAAACCCAACTCTTCAATATCTCTAAATTGTATTTAATGCATACCCAGAACCATAGTCTTTTTGACTGAATGCAACCTGTTATAGCAGTTACAAACATTATTATACAGTTTTCAACAAAATTTTGAGAGTTAAAATTAAACATGTCTCAATTTTTCACTTTCTTTTCTTTCTTTTTTGCATTTAAGTAATATTTGGAAAATTCCGCAACTGTTGTATTGATGTCCTTTATTAGAGTATTTAGAAGGGTAGAGGAGGAATATGTGACAGGGAGAGCTATCTGCTAAATCTTGGTCAATATGAGTGATTGGGTGTGAGGGCAGTCCCTTGTGATTATACTTCAAAGTGTAAGTCTCATTTGTTAGTGTGAGTTTCTTAGGGAAAATTCAAATGCTTGGGAAAATATTATTTTAAAATGAGTTTAAAGATGAAATTTGTAATTAAGGATAGTGTCATTATACAAAAGGAATGACTTCTAGCAAACTTCTGTAGAAGTGGTGGCAGGTTGGTTGGTTAGGTTTTTTTGTTGTTGTTTTTGTGGGTGTTGGTGGGAGGTTTTTTTGTGTTGGTTTTCTAACTATTCTTAGAAGTTACTGCCAATGGTGCCAGCCAAAATCTCTCAGTATCACTTTGTTACTTCTTTCTATGAAACTTAGAGTCCTGGTGAAAGTTCAGTTGTGCTTTTCATAGTCATAGTGAACTGAACCTTAACTGCAACTCCACAAATTCTTCCCAGTGTTCCAACCAAGGAATAAACAATCAAATCCTAGTTGTTATTACTGTTTGGCTATTAATGTGTTGCTTTTTAAAATACGATTTTTCTTTTGTCCTTGTAGTGCTTGTGTCCTCTCAATTTTAAAAGAAATGTGAAAAGTGTAGTTCTATGTAATGTCTTTTTAAAAAGTCACTTTATGAAAGAAAAGATTACATATTCTGAAGTATGGCAGCTGTTTTACAGCATTTGATTGTAATGATTGTTTAAAGTAGTCTGTAATTTGCGTGTTTGATATATTGTGCTTACTAGTACTTAATCTAAGGAAACCTTATATTTTCTGGTATTGTTTGCAAGCTACGATTGGAATTGAAAGAAAAGAATACAAGTGAATTGTGTGTGAGGAAGCAGTAATTTTTTAACCCATTGTTTGTTTTCTAATTTTGGTTAGTTTTCAGCTGACCAACAGAATTAAAGACTATGATACAGT
>VXAU01001371.1:0-15330 GCA_013399695.1 Formicarius rufipectus
GCGAAGTCCAGCCAACAACATGAAGAGCAAATCCACAAAGTAAGTGTGTTTGTAGACTTTCACCTAAGTTTGGAGATAGTGATGATTTGTTGGTTTTTGCTGCAGGTGAACGTTCGGTCTAAGCTGAAAATGTGGCAGTAGTGATGTCAGTCTTTGCCAAGAGGTATACTTTTACAGGAAACAGTAACAGACATCATTCAAGGGGTTTTTTTACAAGATTTCACATAGCATATCAGGGCAATCCAGCATAAATCCATCATAGTAAAAGCCCTTCATACCCATTTTGGGTGATGTGCTCATAAATTTAACACGTGGCCCATGTGTAGCTGAATGAAACTATTCAGTTGCTACTTTGCCTGAAATGTTTGAACTCTGTGACAAATATCTATTAAAATGTTTTGTTGCTAATGTGGATTTAGACATATTTAAATATCAACACTGTGGGATACAGCATAGCTGAAAGTCACAAAGAATCAGAAAACACAGATTCGAGTATCATTGCTTTTGTAGAATTTTTTTTTCCCAATACATGATAGGGGTGGGGTTCTTCCACTGCATGGTAGAGAAAAGAGGGAAGGACATCGAAGAGTTCCTAAGCTACTCAAAATGGAAAGGAGTTATCTGGTCCTGTTTTAATTGCAAAAATTTCACATGTAAACTCACCTCCACTGAGTGGAGAGAGAAGATTACACAGCTCTGTAATTTCACTGATGGGAATATGAATGCCACTAAAGTAGAAGTGCTTCCTGCTGGCAGATCAAGTATGCATTTGTGTGGTTGTAACGCCTCAATACTCATTCAGATTTTGTTAGAGAAACAAGGCCAAAGAAGGACATTTATGTTGACTTAAACATTATCTTTTCATTTTAGAGGGCCCTTTAATTGAGTTTCCCTTAATTTTTCTGTGTAAAAATGCATGGTGTAGAATCTAGAGTTTAGGGGGTAATTTAATTTAATTTAATTTTATTTTATTTTATAGAAGAGTGTATATTCCAATTCTCATGGTTTAAGCTAAATTTGAAAAGAGTTTTTCTGATAATATTGTGTAATTTTCATTCATTAGTGAGTCATTGCCGATTAATTTGTTGTTGTTGTTGGTTAGACTTCGCAAACGAAGATTTTGGGATAAGCCTGCGCAATGGATTTTTTAGGTGAGGCACAGTGTGCGCGGAACTGGCCCCACCCCCTTTACTCCTGAAGTTCGTCTTGCCACGAGCGAGCACTCTCAGACGGTGACAGCGAGTTCCTCCAGGATTTGAACCAGCGTCCTCAGAGGAGGAGCCGGCTCCAGAGGCAGCAACTTACACCACTGCCGATTAATTTATATGTTTTCATACAGATGTTTTCCTGGATATTCTGATTTTTTATTATTTAAAAAAAGTACTGACATAATTCTTCTGGATTTCTCCCTTTGTTCTGCCTTTTCCACTTCAAAGTATGCCCTTATCTTTGGTGGGTGGTGGAGATGGGAAAGGGAGAGAGGCAATGTGTACTTGTGCTCAAAAATATGTTTAAAAAGCAGATCTATAGCCTTCTCTTTTTCAAGGCCTACATAAACCCATGAGAGTTAGAGACAGGCTGATTGTGACAGTTCTGAAATATTTGATAACTCTGCCTTACTGGCAAAGGTATCAATGATGTTTAAAAGGGGGTGAGGGAATTGACAGGAAGAATTAATCCCTCCCAACCCAAAACAAAACTCCAGAACTGCTGCATTTCCTTCCTTTTGGCATCATACAATTTGTACTATTCCAGTGTTCTACTCTTGGTGTAACCTCCTCCAGCTCCTTAGGAGTTATTTTGTAATTTCCAGTAGGAAGATGATGTGCATAAACCATTTCCTTTTTGTGATTATATTCAGGAAATCATAATTATAACCTGATGCTGTTTTGCTTTTGCCTTAGAAGTTGTAAAAATGAGTCATCTGGCAATGTCTAATCCCATTTCTAACCATATATGGACATGTGTGGGACTAAAAATGAAGGCAAGTCTGTGTATTTGACAAATTCAACACAATCAGATTCCTTCTAGGACTTTAAGTTTGCAAAGCATTTAGACACTGAAAAGTAATAGCACATTGTTAAACATATTGTCTTAGTAGGCTGTGTGAGCTAGGAATTGTCCTATAAGCAGAATATATTAACAGGAGTTCAAAAGGGTTTAAAAATAAACTGTGGAAGAAAGATATACATATGCATAAGCCATCACATAGTAGCTCTCCCCTTGAACCAGGTTTTCATACACAGTACTTCCTTCCAATCAACAAGTAGCGCTTCTGACCTTAGCCCAAAAGAATTCTCTATTCCATACAAATAGTCAGTTTTGCGTTTTGGCATCATAAATCCAGGTTATTAATTAAAAGCGCCTCCTGTCAGCTTTAAAGGGCAGACTGTTCAAAGCAATCACACACACAGCTGGTCTTTTTTTCCCTCTTGTCTTGAATCATAGAATCATAGAATGGTTTGGGTTGGAAGGGACCTTAAAACTCAGTTTTGTTTCAACCCCGTGGTCAATAGACCAGGTTGCTCAGAGCTCCGTCTAACTTGGCCTTGAGCACTTCCAGGAATGGAGCATCCACAGCTTCTCAGGGCAACTAGTGCTTCACCACACTCTCAGTAACGAATTTCTTGCTACCATCTAAACTAAACATATTCTCTTTCAGTTTTTAAGCCATTCCCCCTTGTCCTATTATTACACACCCTTGTAAAAAGTCCCTCTCATCTTTTCTGTGGGCTCACGATATTTGAAAAGTCCTCGCAATCAGGGAAAGTCCCAGGTGACTGCAAAAAGAAAAACATTGTACCCATCTTTTAAAAGGTAGAAAGGAGGACCCTGGGAACTATGGACCTGTCAGCCTCACCTTTGTGCCAAAGAAGATTATGGAGCAGGTCATCCATGTAAGAGAAGCCTCAGTTTAGCATGTTAGAGATAAGCCATAGAAAAAAACCCATCATCTTTGGCCAAACAATATAGACTGGAAGAGCTCTATAAAGGCCATATAAATCAAAGTTGTCCCCCTCTTCAAAGGCTTGGATTTTCTTAATGAAATGAATGGTAATAAAAAGTTTAAGTGACACCACAATTGCGACAAGTGAGGGCCTCCCCCTGCGTCTCCCTCATCCCTTCCCTAAGATTGTCTCTCCATGCAGCCATGCCCTGTTTCCAGCCTCACTGCACGTGAAGCCAGTCACTCCAGTGAGGCAGCAGGGCTGGCACTTGATACTGGGTAGCAGGAAAGGCAAGTGTGGTTAAACTATCTGCATTTCTAGCGAAAAGTAGGTAAATAATGAAATTCCAAGTGAGGACAAACTCACTGTGCCATCCTTGTTCCTTGTAGAGCTTTAAATAGCTTTGTGATGTTAATTTTGTGCAGTGAAACCACTCTTGTCAATGTTTAAGTGCTTTATTCCTATGGCAATGAGTCCTGACAACTTGAGAAAAAAAATATCAAGGCAAAACTAACTAAATTTTGGCACAAAAAAAAAATCACTGAGCACTGGGGTAGGAGTGGAACTTTTCATTGTTCCAAGACATTTTAGGTTTGTAGTAGAAAACTTGTTATAGTAAGCAGCTGATGCATCACAGTGTTAAATCTCAGATAAATCTTTCACTCACCATGAGCCAAATCAAAGTCAAACTATGGATGTCTGGCTGACCCCCCTAAGGGTCTACAACTTGCTCTGTGGAATCACTTTTTAAATATACAGATATTCTCTGGGGAAGGGAATGCTGGTGCTCTGTAGGTGGGCATCAGATATTTTCTGTCTTGATATATTAAATCCTCATTTAACACACAGGAGTCAGATTAACCATTCATCCCCATGGTCAGCACAGAAATTCACATCCTACTTTTGCACCATGGAGCAGAATGTGGACAATAAATGCACAGAAAGGGGTGCTCTGTGTTTGGATTAGTTTTTGACATTTAAAGTAATAACAAAATTGATACAATCACTTTTGTCTCCATCCTCTGCAACTAGCTTGATGTTTTAAAATCTCCACTCAGGGAAACTTGACCAGAGTGCTACCTGAAAGTGGATGGAACACTGTCCCACATTTGGGGAAGAGATGGCAAGTAGTATGCTGATGTGGACTAATCTTTAAATAAACCCATATCACTGTGTTTATAGGAATACTTAAGCGCTTAGAACTGAATACACATTTTATATTACCCTTACAAGGTCCAACTTTCTTTTCATTTGTCTCTCAGTAACAGTAGAAATGTTTAGTCCACGTAAATAAAAAGTGACCAGTGGTGAATCTTTCCAGTGCTGGCCTGGTATTTTCTCTATAGCTTTTTTCATACTGTAATGGGATTTGCTGTTCACATGCATTGAAGAGTATAAGCTAGTATTTAAACAAAGCAAAAATAGACACAGAAAACTTTCCTTTCATGCATTACATAGGAGGAGGCAACAGTGTCTCTTCCATCTAGACGCCCTATACCTTTAAGAAATCAGTTTAATAATTTTCATCTAATGAGACAGTATTCCAATATTGTCTCTTATTTAAATGGAAGAATTCTCATGAGAAAAAAGAACTCTACCTGTGAGATACAATTCTCATTTTTTGTATTCTACCTCCTAAATGTCACTTTCCTTTTGTAATGAATTAGATAGGAAACTCTACCCTTTCCTTTGAGTGACTAATAATATAATGCACTTACAGATTAGAAACATAATTTGAGTAATGTACTTATGGCATTAAGTGAGGTTTTGCCCATTCTGTCAGATTTATTGTAGTGGAAACCTACATCACTAATGTTAGTGCATTTAGATCATTAATTCTTGCTGAAATTCATCTGTGGCCATACTTTTCCCTCATGTTAGCAATGTGCTTTTTCATGTTAAAACTTTGAATTCATTGACCTGTAAATGTCATTGATTAAAACTGAGCATGAGACGAACCTTATGAAAGCCTCAAAGGGCTTCATGTCAAAGATGTCCAAGTACAAGTGCACATTTATTTTAATACAAAACAACCTCTTCCCTGGCTGATCTGGAATTTAATATTTATAATATTTGCAGAATTGAGCAAGATTCTTAATAAGCTTGGTCAATAAAAAAATTCTACAAATGGACAAAAGTATGAATGTCCCATTTGTTTCTATTTTATGTACTCTGTTACCTTTTAAGCCATAAAGAGACCATTTAAGACCATTTCATTTCAGAGGCTTCTGGTGCCCTACCAATATCAGAGAGAAAGGATGAGGTCACAATCCTGATGCTTATAGAAATAATGGCTTCTTGTATGTGAAGTCACCATTTTCACATCTTGATTCTGTTGGCTCATGGCAAAAGTATGGTGTATGTCTAGGAGGTGTGACCACTGGAGGAATGTTTGCAACAGCTAACTGGCTAAGTTATGTGGCCAATTTCCCTTTGTAACAAGTAGCAGAAGATGGTCTTGCCCAGGTGATAATTCAGGAAAAAATAATTCAATTACTTGAATTGTTCTGCAGAATTACAAGCTGATCCTTAGAAGAGCTTTTAGTCAAGTTAGATGCCTCATGTAGAGAACTAAATGGCTACTGCTTTCATAATTAACTCTCTTCAACAGAGCCTCTTATTTTCAGAAATGGAAAGGAAATCAAAGCAAAAAAGAATAATAGAAAACTATAGTAGCCTTTAACTAGGTCAAAAATTGGTGGGTACTTTTGGTCTATAGAAGGGTTCTCTGTCCTTTGGAAGACATTTTCACTGAGCAGAAAAGTTTATTCCATTCTTTTCCTTTCTACACATGGGTTTGTCTTTCAGCCCTTCAGCAAGGCATTCCACTCCCCCACTCCATCAATCATAGTGCCTTAACACGCTGTACCAAACAAGTGTAGTCACCATACACCCTGATGCTAATATTTGTATTGGTCTTCTATCTCAGAAGAGCTCCTGAAAGGAACAAAGGGAAGTCCTGCCATTGGCTTAAGTGAGAGAAACATCGCTCTTTAAGGTTAAAAGTGGATCTAAGACTTCAAAGGAGCTGACTTCAAACAGAACTTTGAACTGTTTTTGTTTGGTTGGTTTGGCTTGGTTTGTTTTTCTTTTTCCCTTTCTTTTTCTATTGTAGCAATACCAAAGAGGGAACATTATCTTTTCTGCAATCTTTAGCAAAGTAAAATCTCAGAGTTCCTTGGCACAATCCAGTTCCCAGACACTGATGACATTTTAGCTGCTCTTGGGACCTACCTAGCTCCATCTTCCAGTTCAAGAGGGCATGAGTTTCCTAGAGGTCTTGTCTCATATCTGCCACCCACTTGCTAATATGTCACATCCTTTGGACATCTCAAATGACACCTGATGCTTACAGAAGCAAAGCTGAACTGAGCTAGCTGTATATGTTAATAGAAGAAAGTATCAATTAACATTTTGCTTAACTCCACATGAAATAATTTGAGTTTGGATTTGAGCTTGTGCAATAAAGCCATCTTCAAAATCGATACACTGTTTTTTTTTTCTTAATGCTTTTGATAGCTGATTTTTTATAATGTGTAGGTCTAAATCTCTTCATCAAGACCTATTAAGCTTTTCTGCTTTGCCACAGTGTGTTATTTATATGATTTATTTGCAGTTTTGAAATTCCTAAATAGCCAAAGTTTTTATAGGCTCACTGTAGTTCATTTATTAATGTCCTTGTCAAACATTAACCTGGAATGTCTTCACGGGGACACATTTGTAGAAGTTGTAGCCTGAAAGGACAGGACATTCACTCTTTTTGCTGAAGTGCTTATCATCTTGGTTCAGATTTTTTCTACAGATGTGAGATGTCTGTTGTTTACAAGATCAAATGACTTTAAGACTTGGAAAGCTGCTGGGGAAATGACAAGGTTGTTTTAGCTCAGTTTAGTTGATCACAACAGAAGGAAACCATTAATTATTTGGAGCATGTGACAGATGACCCAAGTAGGGTTAGAGCATCCTCTCCTGCCTGGCTCACAAGGCCATCACAGAACTATAGCAGTAGAGAGAAAAACTGATTTGGACAAGTCAAATCACCTTTACCTGAGCAGAATCTCATGTTGACACTGAGAAATGAGATGAGAAATCCACCACCACAGATATGAGGGTGTAAGGCCCTGGAGTGACAAGCTCAGCTAGGAGTATTACTTTTAAAAAATATTCAAGATTACAAAAAATGTGCCCACCAAATATTCTGAGAGTCTTTGGTTCTTAACACCTTGAGATAGCCTAAAGGGAAAATGCTGACATGTCTTACCAGGAACTACTTTTAATATGAGAGGAAATAAGAATTTTGGCAAAAGGTTAAAATGAGTAACATACAATCAAGTAGAGCGTTCCACAAAGCACTGACCCAGCCCATGTCAGCTCACACAATTTAGCAGAATCAACCCACTGGTCTTAAGTTACCAGAAGTATTAAGAAAGAAAAGATAGAGAGATATTAAGAGAAGAAACAGGAGTAAAGACAGAGAAGAGAGACGGAGTAAAGAAAGGGATTAGATTAGAGGAAAAAAGCTACTGCTAAGAGTCCTACATGGTGATGACAGGCTACAGAGAAGAAAGAGAAAATGGAGATCCTGTGCTTCTGCATTAATGTGTTTTGGCCACCTGTGGCTACTCCTCCCTGGCAGGTTGTCCAGCACTGACCACTCAGTGTCTGTATGTGGGTGTCATGAGATTGGTCTGTGGTCTATTTTGTTCTGTGTCTGGCCTTGATGCCTGCGAGAGTTGGTTCTTTGTTGCAGAATGCAGAAAATTGGATATTCTGTGAATAATCTGTGAACAATTCATTGTGCAGTTTCCAGAAGCAGGCCTGTGTTTACAGATTTCAAGAGAGCAGTTCACAGCCTTGGAGTGAGAACTTATCTATAAGAAGAACATCTGCTGTTACTCCCCAAATTCCTTCAGAGAGCCATCATGGGATGAGTTNTTATTTTATTTTACTTTAGTTCTTTTCTTGCCGAGTTATGGAAAACAAGAAACTGATAATTGGGACTCTGGTCTTGAAGGAGAAACATCTTGTGTACACTAAACTGTTTTGTAGCTTGGAGGGACTAAAGGCCTCTATCTGTGCATGTACTGGCCACACATGCCCAGAGAGATGTCATAAACAGAGTGCATAAAAATCCTGACAGTCCCTGGGCAGGGGGAGGTGTGTGCTGGCACAGGGAACAACGTTGCCTCCTGCAGGGATCCCCATTAAGTGTGCTGAGCCTGCTGAAGCCCAAGTATGCAGCAACCGGTGATACAGGGGCTCTTATGTAAGAGTTATAGTAACTGTGTGAGTGGTGTATGGGTGTGTGGGAAGTTGTCTTGGAATTTGTTTTGTTTTGTTCTGTTCTCTTTTCTCTTTTTTTTTTTTTTTTTTTTAAGTTTCATTTGCTGCTTCTTTGCAATAAATGCTGCTTGCTTAAGTTTTAAATGGTGTCATAGTTTCAGCCTGGAATCCTTCCGAACCCATCCTGGAACCCTTCTGAACCCTCCCTGGAACAGGGCCTCCCAGGTGGGAGCAAGGGGAAGGGCAGCCAGTGAGAGGCTAGGTTAGAAGTTCCAGGGGGTGTGGTCGGGCTCCCAGGTTGCCCTTTTGAGTGACAGCTGCTCCATGTGGATTCTGTGAGGCTGCAGGCCTGACATATGAATTCTGTGTGCCATTCCCCCACACATACACACACCTGAGTTGGCTTGAACCCAACAATAAAATACTTTTACTGATCTAGTGTCTCACAGAGGAGGCTGGTCTTTTATACTAGTTCTGCAGATCTTTGTAAAAATGATGTTATTAATGGGAAGGCTTGTCGATCAACAAAGAGTCACTGAGTCATAGAATATCCCAAGCTGGGAGGGACCCAGGAGGAAATGTTAAAGAAGGGAAGTAGACCTTGTTTACTTGTTCTTTATTGTTTGTGTGTGTGTGCATATAGTAATATTAAGTTCTTTTCTCTTCTCTGTATATATCTATATTTGTATAAATTCATACTGCTTCAGTAGTATTAGAATCCATTTTCACCTAGTGTGGTTTCTCTTTTTTTTTTCCCCCTTTTCCCCCTGTGGTTGGGGGTGGGGGGGAGCTGCTGTTTTGGGGCCTTTGGATATTTGCCTTCGGTCAGGGATAAACTACGACAATACTTCTCAAGGTGTGAGTGTGTGCAAGTATGAATATACCATAAAAAATGTACTATGAATGTTGCTCTCTTAAATACTTTAGATTTACTTGAGATTTTCTTAAGTACTTTAGATTTGTAAGAAAGTTAGGCCTATGAGTGAGCATTGTGCTTATAGTAAATTTTATGTGAATATTGTGTTAAATTGTTTAAGTTAAGCTATCAGTTAAGTGCTGTTAAACTTTTAGGCCTAAACCATTGGTCAAATCTGGGTCTCAGTTTGGCAAGGGGGTCCACACTGAATCTTATGACTCGATGGGAGGGTCTATCTTTTTCCTTTATCTCCTTATCCTTTTCTATCCTTAACCTTTACCCCCACTAGCCTCCACATAAATAATTTTAGGGTTGATTTTGGTTTTAGATTGATTGATTTTAGATTTTGTCTCTGTGCTTCACCAACCTTGTAAGTAGTGGAGTGAACTTTGCCAAAAAACGTTGTTGCACTTTCACTTTTATATTAAACTTCCTTTCTCTGATACCTTTGCTGGTTATACTTTAAGCAACCTAAAACACTCATTCACAACACTTCAACAGTGACTATAAGATACTCTTATACTTTGCAATCCCTATTTCAGTCTAACAACAGAAGTAATACACCACGACGCCACAGTGTTAAAGAACCACATATCTGGGGAAGATGTACATTGGAATAGAGGTGGGGAGGGTTTTTGTTGAATGTTGCAGTCAGGGTCTGGCGATCAGAAGATTTCGGGATGTATGGAAAGGTAGAGTCCCCTCCCCTCCCTAGGCAGCCAATGGCATTTAGCCTGTGATGTAAGCAGGTGGAAGTGACATCCTAAGCCCGGGTAATACAAACCTGTGTAAGCCACCAATAAACGCCATTTGTTGTCCACCATACTGGTGTCTGCATGCACTTGGTCTGCGCGGCTGGGGAGAAGCTGCCCGTATCGTCACTGAACCAGGCCGCCAAGCTCTGTGGAGCTACATAGTGGTGCCGAGAACCCGGGAATCGCCTGGAATTGAGTGACCGACAGCCGAGGTGGCAGGTCCAGCCCGGCGGGGGAGGACGCTCCCAAAATCGACGAGGAGGATGGAAGCCCTCATGAAGGTCGTATCACAATTGCATAAGCAGTGGGGTATAGATTGTAAGCATAAAGATTTTACTCTCGCTATTGTGAGACTTTAGAAACTAAGGCTATTGAACAGCTGGTGGATATTCTCCACCCAGAAGCGTGGGATAAATGTATGAAAGCTCTAGCCGACGATGTGATGTCCTCGGGGTGTGGGAAAGCGCTTAAAGCATGGGGGAAGGTCGTGCAGGCTCTGCAGAAAGCCATTCAAGAGCAAGATACCTGGAGAGCAGCAAAAAATTGTCTGATGGTCACCCCGATATCTGGAGTCGGGGCAGCCACGCAGACTCCTTGCAGCCCAGGTGGTGGCGATTATGCAGAGAGTGCGACCACACCTCCCAAACCCCCGGACCCTGATTCGCATAGAGAGGGACAAAATCAAGCACAATCCGTCTGGAGCAAGCTGGCTAAAGAGGCCAGGAGTGCTGCAGAAAATGCAGCCTCTGAGGAAGCGTGCGTGGGCAAGCCCCTCAAGATGGCACCAAGAGGCAAAGAGTAAAACAAAGAAAAGGTGCCAGGAATGCAGGGGAATCGCTGGAGGTGATAAGGATGTGTAGTAAAGAAGGGAAAAACAATGTAGCAAAGATTACGGAGCAAAGAAATGCTAATGGAGAGGATGGGCGGAGACGCAGCCAGAGGCGGGATGAGAGGCGGAGTGAAAGGTGGAGTGAGGGGCAGAGCGAGAGAGAGGGGAGGAGACGGGCCACCCACAAGAGGGGCGGGTGCAGCCAGAGCCGGAGCAGGAGGCGGGGTGAGCCAAGAGGGGGGAGGCGGCCCACCCACAGGGGGAGTGGGAGGGGCCGGAGCCCAACAAAAAGTTACAGGAGTCTGGAAGTGACTAGTCAGTCAAGTGCCGGCTCCAAATCAGACACAAGCCGAGATAGACAGTACACAACAGATTCAGAAGAATCGGTTGGGTACTTAGAAGAAGAAGAGAGAACAAATAAGATTAGAAATAAAAGCATCCCTACCTGTAGGACAGATGAATCACTAATAGAAAGAAAGACCCTCATTAATTGGAAAGAAATCCAGATCAAAAACCTAATTCTTGATAAGGCAGAGATGATTGTTTTTAAACAAGAGAGGGAAGACAACTGTGCAAAGCTACTAGCCCAAACAACAGAGGCAGATCACCTGCTGCATGGCTCTAGCCTGCAGCTACTAATGAAAGCTGTGAGTTTCTATTCACAGGACCAGGGTATCGCTTAGGACTGCTGCTTACAGGGTTGCAAGAAAGTTGGTTTTAGTCACAGTAATCTTCCATTCTGGATGGAGCAAGAAGTCTATAACTGCTCTGTTCTGCAGGGTTGCCTGTCTCACAGAGCTAACATCTGCGAGCAAATCTTTAAAGGCAGAGCTGGTGGCATTAGCTTCTTTTGCTAGCCAACATCCCATCCTATCTAGTGTTGCAAGAGCATGGCCTGTCTCTACATCTGGGAGCAAAAAACTACTGAAAAACCTTTGTGCAGGATTCCAAAAAACCACTTCTGAATCACAATCAGCCTTTAAATCCATGGGTGTCAAAATCATGTTTGCTATAAGAGCGCTTAAGGCGCTTTCCAGGAATGTGATTGTTTAATGGTAAGGGAGTTTTGACTGGATTAAACAGGGCAAGTTTGCCCAGGGTGCAGGGCCCTCCTTCCACCCTGCTGGGAATGCGTTTCCATACCCTTTCTCCACAGATCAGAAACAGATCGTCTGGAAGCCCAACTGGAAAAGCCTTAGATTTAATGTTGGCTGCAGGAAAACGCTATTTGGACCAAAACCTTTCATTATGGAATGCTCCCATAGGAGACACATCTAAAACTAATGGATCATTGATGTGGGGATTTTCAGGGTTAAAATATAAACACTGGGGGGCAGTTAAGCTGCCCATGACATCTAATTCCTGGGGTTCCACAGTTAAATTTGCAAATTGATTTTGGTATGGCTCTTTAAGTTGATCACGATCAGTCTTTTCATGGCAGCTATTTATGGGTGTGTTTGGGATCTCTGGGTGTGAACAGGATGGGTAGTGCTTTTTAAGGAAAATAGCCCACTTGTCTCTGGAGAGAGAAATTCCTACCAGGCAGGTGCAGAACGGATTTGTAGGTTTGGCAACTGACGGGCACAGCGTGTCAGTCCCAGTGGCTTTTGCAGGGGTTGTCCACACATTTTTCCTGCTGGAGGTGAGCCATTTGGGTGGAACTGGAGCAGCGGGAGGCATTCTTGCAGGCATCGCTGAGGTCAGGAGGATGGCACAAGAGATGGTTGTATATAAGGTTACAGAATCCATCTCGGGCCGTGACCTGTCGAAACACAAGCATACCCTTTTCCCCAGGTAATCAAAGGGCATGGGCCTTGCCATTGCCCTGAAAGTCGATCCTTAAACATTACTTCAGCCTTAGTTTTATCAGAAACGTGTGCAGGCACAAAGTGTCACTGCACTGGGGAAGAATCTTCTACCATTCTGTTCAGGAAATTTAGCAC
The DNA here is from genome assembly GCA_013399695.1 of Formicarius rufipectus. Lineage (NCBI taxonomy): Eukaryota > Metazoa > Chordata > Aves > Passeriformes > Formicariidae > Formicarius > Formicarius rufipectus. The sequence goes on from VXAU01001371.1 coordinate 12,675, forward strand.
ATACAGTGCTTTGTTTAAGCATTCTTCAGGGGTCAGACCTGTACTCCCCCTTTTTTGTTTTTGGAGCATATTTTTGAGAGTGCAATGTGCACACTCAATTATTGCTTGCCCAGTGGGACAGTGAGGAACTCCTCTAATGTGTTCTATACCCCACAGCGCAAAAAAATCTTGCGTTTGTTTAGACACATGTGAGGGTCCATTGTCTGTTTTTACTTGTGCAGGTACACCCATATGTGCAAAGGCAATTAGGAAATATTTCTGGACCTCTCGACTTTTCGGCGTGCTGTGGTTGCTAAGAAACCTGAAAAAGTATCAAAAGAGACATGAACACATTTTAATTTGCCAAAAGATGGTACATGTGTGATGTCAGTTTGCCAAATTTCTAGGGCCTTTAACCCACGAGGATTTACTCCTTCTGGGACTAAAGGTGCAATCAATTGGCAGTCTGGGCTAGAAGTTATGATTGCACGGGCTTGCTCTGTGGGAAAACTGAATTCTTTTCTTAGAGCTTTAGCATTCTGGTGGAAAAAGTCATGAGACAATTTAGCTTATTCTACATGCTGAGGGACTATTACTGGTCCTGCCAGCACATCTGCACTCCTGTTTCCTTTGGCGATGGGTCCTGATAAGAGTGTGAGAGTGTATGTGCATAATGAAAAATGACGATTGTCTGTCATAAACAATATGCATTAACTGTTTAAACAAAGAAAACAAGGTTTGGTTAGTAATTTCTTTTAGGTAGGAGTACTAGATTCGCTGGACGATTCCAATGACGTACTGTGCCTTCCATATTTAAGGCACCTGCAAACAAAGAAGAGCACAGATAACTGCGTACAGTTCAACAATTTGGGGTGATCCCTGAATTTTGTGAATGTCCTGTTGGCCACTGCCCGTCTTTTTGCCAAACCACTACAGCATTTCCTGTTTTCCCAGAGCCATCAGTGAAGACAGTCTGGGCTTTTGGCAGTGGAACAGGACAGCAGTGCACTCTCAGCTTCAAAGAAATGTGGTTGTCTCTGTAAAAAGGCACAGGCAGTTAAATGAATACTTAATTGGCCATGATAATCAGTGAGAGCAGTTTGAAAATCAAAACTGAGTGTCTGCAATTGCCTTAAATGCTCTGTGGTCATTGGCAAATACACTGTGTGGGGTTCACTTCCAGTGAGCTCCCAACACCTCTTACGACCTTTCAAGCACAGCTTAGAAATCATTTCTGGTGGTGTGGTAACTGTTTATGAAAACTGGTGAGCTAAGAAAACCCATTCCCACAAACAAAACATGGTATTGTCCTGATGCTGCTGAGGTCCTTTGATGATGACAAGCACTGCAGGTTCATTAAGAAGGTGTCGATCACCCTGCTTGGAATTCCCTTTGTGTTCGATGATTTTCAGCGCTTTGGTGTCTTCTGAGGTCAGCTGCCAAGGCGATGTTAAGTCTGGATCTCCTTTTAGCAGGCTGAACAAAGGGTGCAGTTCATTGGTGGTAATACCTAAAACAGGTCGCAGCCAGTTGATGGCTCCTAAAAGAGTCTGCAAGTCATTAAGCATTTGCACTGTAGTGGTAATAGATGCACACTGAAGCTGAATAGAGGAATCTGTGATTTTCCATCCTAGGTAATGCCAGGGGGTGTCCTGCTGTATTTTTTCTGGAGCTTCTTGGAGGCCGTGGTCTGTGACTGCTTTGATCGTCTCTGCTAGAGCCTGCTGCATTTACTCTGTGTTGGCAGCACACACAAGAATATAGTCCATAAAGTGATAAATGATAGCTTCTGGGTGCTTTTGGCACACAGGCGACAAAGCAGCAGCTGCATAAAGTTGGCAAATTGTGGGAGAATTTTTCATCCCTTATGGCAGGACATTCCAGTGATAGCGTGCATATGGCTCACTGGCATTCAGAGAGGAAATTGAAAAGGCAAACCTCTCAGTGTCCTCCGGATGTAAAGGGATAGTAAAAAAGCAGTCTTTTAAATCAATTACTGTTAGCGGTCAATTCTGTGGTAGCATTGCCGGGGAAGGCAGACCGTGCTGTAGCGCTCCCATTGGCTCTATAACTTCATTAATGCACCTTAGATCATGGAGGAGACACCACTTGGCGCTTCTTTTCTGGACCACAAATATTGGGGAATTCCACGGGCTTGTTGTAGTGCTTATGTGTCCAGCTTGAAGCTGTTCCTTTATTACTCTGTGTAAGTGAAGCAGCTTGTCCTTTGTGATTGGCCACTGTGACACCCAGACAGGGCTGTCTGTTTTCCATGTTAGGGTAGGGACTAGCTGCTTTACAGTGACCATTAGGACAAATTTGAATTGAGTCCTATTCCCCTTTGCGACAGCGCATCTGATCCCTAGAGGTTAACAGAGATGTTCAAGATAAAAGTCTTGATGTTAGCTGCTTTTCCCTCAGGGCCCATGATAATAACAGGGTGGAGACTCTGATGAGGCATAACGACTCCAGGAACTCCTGCTATTCCTGTGTTTGGGGTGAAGAGTGGCCAGTGGGAGGGGCCACTGTTGGGCAGATATTAACGAGGAGTCTGCGCCTGTATCTGCAAGGCCTTTAAGGCGAACAGATTCTTTCAGGGTGGAATGATAGATTGAGCAATACATAGTTGGCCATTCTGAGAACAGGCTTTGTGACCAGTGTCATAAATTTGGACTAC